>VZRV01006508.1:218037-313962 GCA_013398115.1 Falcunculus frontatus
GGCCGCCCCCAGGGCCGTGCCCTGCGCCGGGGGCTCCCCGCCGGCCACCAGCCCCGAGGACGTGGTGGTGGTGCACGGCCGCAGGACCGCCATCGGCCGCGCCCGCCGCGGCGGCTTCAAGGTACGGGCCGGGGGGTCCTGCCCGCCTGCCCCCCGTGGGGCGGGGTCCCACAGGTGCCGGGTGTCCCTGCTGAGAGAGGGGTGCCCCCTCCTCGCCTTCCCTCCTCGCACGCCCGGGTGCTGCTTGACCCCCAGACACCGCCCCGGAGCTGCTCTGCTCTGCTCTGGAAGAGTTAGAATCCCAGCGTTTTATGGTGGTTTTAATGCTGGGGGTGCGTGGTCCCGGTGTGGCAGCGCCAGTGGCATCCCCCGAAAGAGTCGGCTCGCAGCCTGGGAACCAGCCACAGTCCGCTGTCACCTGCCGTGTCACACGGAGCAGCCGCTTTTCAAGCGGCGTGTCCCTCATCTGCACAGCTTGGCACGGACCTGCCACTCTTCTGGAACTTGCTTCTCCCTGGGTGGCATCCACAGAGTCCTGGTCAGGAGCACGGTGCCAGGATGACCCCGAGGGCTGCTCGTTCCTTGTCATCCTTCCAAACAGGTCTCCTCATGCTGGCGGTGCTTCCCACCAGCTGAAAGGTCACCCCAGTTTCTTTAAGGTCACCGGGTGGAACTGGATGAGATAAATGGAGGAGCTCCATTTGCTGGGTCTTGTCACATAAATCTCTGTAGTTGTGTGATTTTGAAGGCCCTGCAGAGCGTGTTCCTGTAAATCTGAGGTAGCTAAGAAGGCAGCGTGTGTTACAGTGCCTGAAGGAAACCTAGGGTAAAAACATGCAGATAATTCTGCTGTGGTAGGAAAACAACGACCACCGTGAGCTGAGAAGTGGAGTAAAGTTGCCTTAGGACCGCACGCCAGCCCTCTGAAATGGTCTGAGGCTGAACTGGTGACAGGGCACTTACTGGTGTTTGCTGGTGGTGCTGATCCCCTGTGCTTTTAGGACACAACACCCGATGAGCTGCTGGCTGCTGTGATGAAAGCTGTTCTTCAAGATGTCAACCTCCGTCCCGAGGTCCTGGGAGACATCTGTGTGGGTGAGTGACAGCCTCTGCCTGGTGAAACTCCTGGTCTGGATAGCTATGGGGGACAAGCTCCTCATGTCCTGTGGGATACTCACAAGTCTCGTGGGGCTGAAAGGGGTTAGTGTGTAGCATTAGGATTTCATGCCTGTCCTGTTGGTGGTGGGGCTCTGTTCTGGTGCTGGGCAGTAACGAGCTGTGGTGATGGGAGCATCCCTTTGATGCCTGCATTCCAAGGCGAGTGCAGCCAACTGACTGGAATTGTGTCTTTGCATTCAGGGAATGTGCTGCAGCCTGGAGCTGGAGCCTTGATTGCAAGAGTTGCACAGTTTCTAAGGTAAGCTCTCAACCAGACTGAGGTTCTTCCTCTCCTCCTTGGGCCATGGAGCAGCACAGGGTCAGAGATTGCAGTGAGGCTCAGGCACTCCCAGGAATGACAGCAAATCACCTTTTGCCTGGAAACTGGACTTTGATCAAGCGCTCGGAGAACGCTGATGGCAAAGGGGCAGGGAGGCAGGTGAAGCTGTTTAATCTGTTTGTGCTGCCTGGGTTGGGCCTCTGAAAGGGACATGATGTTTTGTGGACTGTTTGCAGCATCCCACATTTTGTGGATGTGTGCAGCTCCCAGCTGCACCTGCTGCCTCTCTGGACTGTGAGGCTGCACTTGTCTCTGCTGTGCCTGGTCCCAGAACCATGGATGGGCTCAGATCTTTCTGTCATTGCCCAGTGTTGGTCAATGGCTCCTACTGAGCTGGATCACAGATTCCAAATATTTCAGCCAGTTTCTGTTGCTGCTGTCTTCTTCTGTCAATCACTGCACAACTACCACTTCAGAGAGGTGCAGGCACAGCCTCCCATAATTAGGAATATTACAGAGCTTTTCAGGGTTTCTGGCCTGGGTCAGAGCTCAGGATCTCCCAGGGAGGGCCCTGCTTACCGAGGACCTTCTGAAGACAGACCCATGGGGAAACAGCACTTGGAGCCACTTGCAAATGAAGTGTGGAAACTATCTTTGAACTTTGCTTTCCCTTGGTGCAGGACCAAATAGATCAAGAAATGGATAAAGTGATCTACCTAGAACTTGAGGGTTAAAGTTTAATCAAGTGGATTAATGCATTTTTTAGAGCTTTGGGTTGTTGTTGGTTTCCATCACTGAGTCTTTGCCAACACTGTCCTGTTTTCCAGTGGTATTCCAGAGACGGTGCCGTGCTCCAGTGTGAACCGGCAGTGCTCCTCGGGCCTACAGGCCGTTATCAACATAGCTGGTAGGTGTTGTGGGCACTGGCATCAGAGTCAATGCCTGCCCCACCCCAAGGGCTCATTCCTCCTGTCCTCCGGTCTCTCTGAGCAGTAAAACAGTGAGTCTTGTGCTGGTGGTAATTTTCAGTGTAATGTTAGCTGAATACTTTTATATCCTTGAGTGGCCAAGCTAATCCCTAGAGAAGTAACTTGTTTTTTTGGGGACAAGTTCTACCATCACCTCCATATGAGGCAGCTTCCAGAAGGGTCCCTCCAGTTCTCTCTGGCCCCATGTTAGTCCTCAGCCCCATCAACTCCTTGGCCTGGCTCTCACTCTGGCTGGCAGGAGGGTGAGGAAATGCCCATTTGGCTGTACTGGGTGCTCAGGTGTTTGGAAACTGCAGCTGGGCTGGAAATGCTTTTGCTCCTGATGACAGTAAGAATGTTTATGCACTGCTGTTACAGGTGGCATCCGAAATGGATCGTATGACATTGGCTTGGCCTGTGGGTAAGGAAGTATTTTCATAGTGCTTGCTTAGGCTTCCTGAAGGTAACACTCTGTCCTTCTGCAATAGCCTGCCATAATTAGCTTTTTAGCTAATCTCCAGTTAACTAGCCTCTTGAAAGACCAGCAGCTCTCTTGGATGAAGAAATTAATGTCCTACCTGTGCTAATGAGTGTTCTGCAGACTTACAGGATGTGTTCTGTGCTGTCAGATGAGCTGTTCTGTGCTTCAGTCCTAACATCACAAGCAGTGTTGATTTTTTTGAGGATTATGTAAATGTTAGGTTGATTTTGGGGGAATACTAGTGACCACATACACGTTGACTTCAGAAGAACGAGTGAAAAAAAAACTCTTCCGTAATCCTGAGGCTAAAATACTGGGTTTTTGGTTTTTTTATACCTTGATGGCTCTAATCTTTCATTACTCATTACTGCACACAGTTATCCTTTAGTCCTTAGGAAAAGGTTTATATTTACAATCTCTCAGCACCTGCACACACATGTTGAGCAAGATCAGGTGTTGAGAATGCTCTTCCCTTCCCAGACTGCTGCAAAATAAAGAGCTCAGCAGGACAGCTGTGTTCCCCTGCTGTAGGCAGAGCACCTGGCGTGATCAGCCCTTGTGTAATGCTTTTCACACCTTCACTTTAACACACTCCTTTCAAGAAGTTGCTTGGCAGTGTCCACCAAGATGTTGTGCTTAAAGGGACTGACAGCCTTTGCACCCCTGGGTGTGCCAGACACTGGGTTTTTTTGTGGGAAGCTCTCTGGCCTCTGCCCTGCAGGGTCTTCCATGAAGACATACAATCCATGAGGTACAAATAGCTTTTGGGAGCTGGGTTTATCTTAAGTCTTACTCTTCCAGAGTGGAGAAACAGTGAATGACAACACAAAAGACAGTAGCTGGGGTTTCTCTTAGTTAAAACCCAGTCCTGTGCCTTCCTTTCAGGAGCAGATGCAGCTGAAGTCAATGATGGAGTGTCCCATCTTAGAGCTAGTTTAATTTGCATAAAGCACTTACTACAAGCTGCCTTACTTTCTGCTTGCCTTTCATTTTCCAGGAATGGTTTCTTTGTTATTTATTTTTCATGAGGGTATTTGTGTGGTGCAGAGTAGAATTCAAGCCCTCTTCCCATTGTAGGCTTCATCATCTAGACTGACCTTAAAAAAGCTCACGAGTCTTAAGTGATGGCTTTGTATTTCTGCAGTAAATTTGAGTATCTTCAATGTGTTAATTCATTTGTGGGTCAAAGATTGCTCCCTGTGGGATCCATGTCTGAAATTCTTTGTGTTGCGAAACACAAATGGTGCAACTCACTGAAATCTCTTTGCCATGGTTTGCTTAATACTTCGGGTTTTCTACTGCCAACCTGTTCTTAAGATCTGAGCGGTATTTTTATGTCTGTTGACAATCTCACTGAAAACTCCAGCCCTTGAACCTTGGCTTTCTCATTATGTTTGAGGACAAATGTGCCAGAATCATAGCAATTCCTTCCTAGCTGTGGAAGCACAAGAAATTAACTGGTGACATTGGTATCCTGTTCTAGTGAAGCAAGAACCAATTGAGTCTTGCAATCTGTTTTCATTTCATGATAATTCTTAAATTTATGATTAAAGAGCTTCTGCCTCAGCCAGTTCCTAATTAGCAGCTGTGTTTCTGTGGGACAATAGGAAAGCATGTTGTCAGGATACTGAGTTTTGATCAGTCTTAATGGAGCAATTCAAATTTTTCTTGTGTTTAGCGTGGAAACAATGTCCCTCAGAAGTGCAAATAACCCTGGTGATATCAGTTCCAGCATGATGGATAACCCCAAAGCTCGAGATTGCCTTATTCCTATGGGGTAAGTGTTTCCCCTTCTCACAGTTTAAGGGTTTTATAAATGCTCTGTCTCCTCAGTGACCATAGTTACAAATCAAACTGAATGTGGTGAGCTTGGAGCTGTGTGTGCTGGCATCCTTGGTTGTGGTGGAGGATGAATAATGTGAAATGGGGGGAGATCACCAACTCTGATCAAAGATTTTCTTGTCTTGAGCTCAATGGCTTGTTGAGCAAGGAGAATGGATTTGAACCTTGTTCTGGTCCTAGATTTGATTCATGATTTGCTTCTGCCAGCAGTTCTAAGTTGAGAAGGCAGCAGTTGGCTTTGAGACTAAAGCCATTGCTTGCACTTTGTATGATCTTAGTAGAAGCCAACTGCAGCTCCATTAGATGTGTCCTTAGATTAATTCTGTGATGTTTTCCCCAGAATAACCTCAGAAAATGTCGCGGAGAAGTTTGGAGTTTCCCGGAAGAAGCAAGATGCCTTTGCCTTGGCTTCCCAACAAAAGTAAATGGATTTTTTTGTTACTCTTTTTGGGTTTTTTCACCTTTTAGTTAAGAAATAAGTACAGCTGCAAAACACACTGCTACTTCCTGGTGAAGTGCAGGCTTTGTGTTGCCTTCCAATCCTTAATAGTGAGCAAAGAAGCTTGAGGGGATCAGACCAAAATTCAGTGCCTGTGCAGGGTTGTGTGTGAGGAGGGAATGGGAGTCCAGAGCTGTACTGGGATTGTGTGTCTGCTCTCACACAAGTATTGCTGGGCACACAGACCCTGAACAGTGAGCACCCTGCTTGTTTCAGCATCCAAAGGTCCCTGCCCGTGGCAGGAGGGGTGGAACTGGATGATGTTTAAGGTGCCTTCCAACCCAAACCATTCTATGTTTCTATGATACAGCCTCAGGGAGGTTTCTGGAACGAGTGTGTGGTGAGGTATTTTCATAGTGGCTTTGGCTCAGGATCACTGGAACCTGAACGTGGGAGCAGCAGCAGAAGGAACTTTTCCCATGAGGGAATAGTTGAGCGAGGCTGTTTGTAGAGAACTGCTGAGCTTGTGAGAAGAGTGACTTGTCCTTGCTGCAGGTGTTTGGCTCTGAGTGAGTCCAATCCTACCTCTGATAACCTTCCTCTTGGGTTAAATCACTGCCAAAGTCAACTGACCCCGGACTCTGTGGGGCTGCACTGGCAGAACAGTGGCAGGTGATAGGGTAAAGTTTCTGCCATCAAAGAGTTAAACTTGCTTTCAGAGCTCTGTTTAAGCATCAGCCTGGTCCAATTATTTATCTAACACAGGAAGCCACTGCACAGGGTAGTTAACCTTTAAATTCCGGCCCTGCTGCTCAGGGAACTTGGCATGCCAGCCTTTCTCACTGCCATGGAACTGATAACCAAAAGGGTATGTGAATGTGGTCCTCACACTCACATGAGGCGAGGGGTGACTTTCTGGCCTTGGTCTCAGGATATCTGTGGAGTTACTGACCTGTCCTTCAGCACTTTGCTCTAATTCTCTCTTACCTGGGAGCATTGAGTATTTTCATTTTATTGGTAAAAGTGCAAAGTGATGAAGGGGTAAAACAAGCTTTTAGTCTGCAATCTGTATTCTCTGTGAAGGATTTAGCTCTGGAAGGTAAATCTTCTAAATCAGCTCTGCTTTGAAGGCTTTTAAAAATATCTTGTTGATAGGGAAGATTAAATCTACATGGCTTGAGCTAATTCTGGTTTAGTTAATTGTATTCTGGCTTGTCATGGCAGTTGTTCACTACTGCTAATTCAGAGTTCATTTATTTCTTACAGTTTTGATGTGACTGTACCCCTGGACAAATAAAACTTCATGTTGGGGGCTGGTGGTGCTCAGTCAGGCACAGAGGTGTTGATGGGAACAGAAAGGGGATCTTGCTCAGAAATGAGTGATCCTGTGACCCAGGTTTGGAGACAATGCCCATAATGTTGGTGTAGAGGTAAAAAGTTTGTCTTCCCATGAATGGAAATAAGAATTTGCCTGTTGTCTTGACTACCACTCAGCAGTGATGTACCAAATTCCACCTTAGTTCATTCTCTGTCTAACTGGTTTCCTTCACTTTATTTCTCCTACAGGTCACCTCCAAAATATTTTAACCTTTCATACTCTTTTGTTACCAGAGCAGCAAAAGCTCAGCAGATGGGACTGTTTAAAACTGAGATTGTTCCAGTGAAGACCACTGTTTCAGATGATGATGGCAACAAAAAAACAATCACTGTGCACCAAGATGAAGGGATTAGGCCCTCCACGACACTAGAAGGCTTGGCAAAGCTGAAACCTGCCTTCAAAGAGGATGGAAGCACTACAGCAGGTCAGTTCAGCAGTTACATTTGTGTTGTTCCTGTGGTTTACCTGCCTTGACTAGAACAAAAAGGATGTTAATAGATCTCTTCCAACAGGGAATGCCAGCCAGGTCAGCGATGGAGCAGCTGCTGTTCTGCTGGCAAAACGCTCCAAGGCAGCACAGCTGGGGCTGCCAGTGCTGGGGGTGCTGAGGTCCTTTGCTGTAGTTGGGGTTCCACCTGATGTGATGGGGATTGGGCCAGCCTACGCCATCCCTGTTGCTGTGGAAAAGGCAGGTGAGAACCACCTCTCATTCGGGCAGTGCTTGGCACAAAGCAAATCAGACTCTCTGCATGGAGATTTAAGGTTATATTATTCAAGCATGTGCAGCTGTTGGAACAGTGAACCTAAATATGAAACCTTAAAAGAGGTCCTGCTTCGGGCTGTTGCAATGCTCTTCCTTTGTACTGATGGGTAAATTGGCATTCACTCACATTTGAGAAGCTCAGGAGTAAATCCCTGCACAGGCTCAACAAGAGTTGATATGTGGCAAGTGATTTAGTGTTCACTAAGTACTGTTTTCTTTATTATGACCAATGTGGAGGGGGTGGGTTTTCTGTTTGGTTTTTGATGGTTTTTCTCTTTACAGTTTTGTCATCTTACTTAGGGCTTTAACTACACTCATTGGGTTAAACAGCTTCTATAGCTGAAGAGCTGATTTAACCTAGCCTGGCTACAGTCACATGCCCACCTGTAGCTTTATCTTTTACTCTCCAAAGACCTTTCAGAATCCCTCAGCAGAGAAATCACACTTAATCTGAGGAAACTTGGCAGACTCAATGACACGATGCCATGGACTGTGACATTTTGCAGTCTTTAGACACTGCTGTACACAAACTTGTTCAAGTGTAGATACCTGTCATGGAGTTGAGGTTACTCTTTTTTAGATGGAGTAGAACTGGAATTCGTAGAGGGAGGCTGTCAGGCAATTACTCTCTTTGATATAGTCATGAGGCAAAAATAACTCCTTTAACTCCTGACTTTTCTGGCCCATAGGTCTGACTCTGAATGACATTGATATATATGAAATTAATGAAGCCTTTGCAAGCCAGGTGAGTGAGCATCGTGTTTGTGTTGCTGCATTGCTTGGCAACTGAGTGTGTTTCAGCTTGGTCTCCAGGTTAAGATTTTTAACTTGTTCCACATATTACATCTTCAGCCAAATGTTAATAATGTGCACAGACTATTTTCCTTTTCCTTCAAATAAAAATGAGCAGGGCATTGCTTATACAGCTTAATACTAGAAAAAAAGAGTCCACTAACTAAGAATTGGCTATTGTACCCTCATACCAACTTGCAACATCTGTTTCACCAGGGCTGTGATTTATTGTCAGGTTGTCTGTCTCAATGTGTGTGGGCTCAGTTTGAGATGAAGTGGACAGTTTTAGCTCACTTGGATCAGTTCCACTCCTTTCCACTGAGAATGATGGTCTGGTTGGAGTCAGGCCTCTGAACTGGAAGAGAAGAGCTGAGTACTAAGGAAAGTGATCATCGCCATGAAACCATTCCGTGTGTCTTTCCAGGCTGTGTACTGTGTTGAAAAGCTGGGAATTCCCATGGAGAAGGTGAACCCCCTGGGAGGAGCCATAGCACTGGGACACCCCCTGGGCTGCACTGGTGCTCGGCAGGTCGTCACTTTGCTCAATGAGCTGAAGCGCAGAGGGAAGAGGTGAGTGCTGAGCATCAGTGTTGGCCTCACACCTTCTGGGTGTGCAGCTACCACGGGCTCAGGGGTAACCAGTTTGGGTTAAGCTTTCTCCATCCCATGGATGGGGTAATCATCCCTTTGAGTTAAGCTTTCTCCATCCCTTGAATGGCTTTGAAACGGAATGCTCCTAGTGAAACAGGAGAGCAGTAGGCTGCCCAAATGTATAATATTCTTCTTTTCTTTTTTTTCCTGGATGATGTAAGCCTGAGCTGTCTTTTTCTTTTTTCTTAATTCCACGTGTTCTTTATTCCAGAGCGTACGGAGTCGTGTCCATGTGCATTGGAACTGGCATGGGCGCCGCGGCCGTGTTTGAGTACCCTGGGAAGTGAGTCCCAGTGCTGACAGAACACCACAGCTCAGTCTGCCTTCCCTAGTCACAGCAAGTGATTTGCACTGAAATCAAGTGGGTTCTGGGATTCGTTATTAGACCTACAAATTTAGGCAGAAATTGTGAAGTAGAATTAACGGTACAGCTCTGCTAAGAAGGTGAGAAAATGTAAAACTGGCACATGGCTTCTTGACATAAGAAATTAGCTCAGCTGAAATTCATCTACAGGCCTCGGCCCTGATGTGGTGATTATGAATGAATATTTTTAATTTAATTGATCTCTTTATTCTGTGAATATTACCAGAGAGAAATAGTTAACGGGACAGTATTTTTGTATGACAAATTGGCAAAACACACTCACTAATGTTTTTGTTGTCACTCACAATGAAAACATTAGTCCATGTGAAAAGACTTTTCCAGCATTTTCTTAAAAGGTTTCACCATTTTGCAAGTTTAAAAGAGCTTGTCTTGAAGCAAAGACTTTTCATCCTTTTCTTCACCACTGTGTCTGTCCTAGCCCAATCAGAAGTTGTCTGTGTCTTAAATTGTCTCTACACTGGAGGAATGGGCTGGAGCTCGCTGCTGTTGGAGCTGCTCTGAAGCCTCCAGCAGGGGAAAGTGGAAGGACTAGAACGTAATTTCCACAGGAAATGCCTGAACAGAAATGTTCTGTTGAATTGCTAGATGCCAGGAATTTGGATGTGGCCATTCCATCTTTTACAATACATGTCTTATTATCAGTTTGTGTGACTCCAAGGACAATCTTTTGCTTAATCATATTTACTTACCTAACATAAAGCAAATTACAGCATTACATTTACTGCAAGCATTACATGGACATCAGTGACAGCTCAATCTTTCAGTGCTAATACAAATGTGTTCCATCTTGTGTCTTTTGTCATCCCTTTTCTCTTGTCTGAACAGGAAGATCACTGACACTCAGCTTGAAAAAGAAATGTACTCATCGCTGGTTTAAATTTGTAACAAAACTGAAGTTCTTTGTCCTGACTGTTGTTTTTGCACTTAATAATACAATTGGGTTCTTGCAATACATTTGTCTCCTTTTTATGATGATTGTTAGTTGAAGGTCATGATGAGTTGGAGCTCTTCAGTATTTTCACAATCCCATGCTGTAGCCTGTCTCACCCAGCAATCACACAGACCATGTGTTAGAGCCAAAAAATGGAAGTATTTAGAGGGGGTAAAGAGGCATTAACAAAAGCCTTTTATTTAATGGGAGTGGAAAACTTAACAGACTCAGAACTGGGAATTCCAGCGACCTTTAGCTAAAATAATACTAAAATAATTTAAAGAGAAGTGTGAGTAAATGGGAACCATGTGGGGGGAAAGAATGAAAAGGAAGAGGGTTCCTCCCTTTGTCGCTGAAGGGGATGTTCTCAAGGCCCAAGCATGATGAAACACACAGGTTGGTAATTTTCCAAGGAGACCAGGGAAAGTTAGCTCTTCCCCTTTTCATGTAAGGCACTGAGAAAACAGCCTGGAGAATGCTGGCCTGTTCACCAGTTCTTGCTTTTATTACGTGTCCATGTCCATTTTAATGTCAAACAAATAAATGAGGCAAAACAAAAGCTACTTTAAGGTATGAACAGTCCTTAGCTGTAATTCAAGGCATGCTGGGCTAAAGGGCTTCAGCCTGACTTACACAGCTGCTTTGCAATTTAAAACCTTGCTCTGTGACTAAAGCTAAGCTTACCACAACAATAAAAGTAACAGTACAGAGTGTGATTACGACTGGTTAAGCTACCATAGAATTTCTTTCCTCATAACCTAAATTTTCATTCTGCTAAAATTCCAGTCCCTACCAAAACAACAGAAGTAGATGAAAATACAGGCTCAGCTGATGGCACATCTGCATTGAGCCTGTTACCTTGACATTTGTCCCACTTTGTCTTGCTTAATGCACCTTCCCACCATGTATTCCTCGCCCTCTCAGGTGCAGCTTGCAAGGCTTCTCTTCCAGCATTCCGGAAATGGTCACAGTAGCTTCATAGTCAACATTGCTCCTACAATGCACAGCAAAAAGTTCCGTTACAGCTGTGTGCAGCCCTGTGTTTAGAGATGATTTTGTGGAGAAAAAGGGGAGAATGGTGTCCTAAGAGTGTTCCAAGTCACAAGCACAGGTCCCTAATGTAAGTGACGATCTCACTTCACAGGGCTGTGTCCCATGGGTACAATACATGGTGTTGGAAAAGAATGGTCAGGTCTGTGCCTGAAGACATTGGATTAATTTTTGAAGGAATGAGAATATCATCCTACTTGTGAAATTCTGTTTTAGGTAAATAAATGAAATGAAGCTCTGCTGGGAGTACCACCTGCATTGCCTTGATGTGAAAACTCCTCCCTGTGACAGACTAAGTTTGAAGGGAAAAGTTTCTGTCACTCCCCTAAGACAAGGGGCAGTCAGTGGAGTCCAGATTGTAAATTAACATCAAAAAGGTTACAACAACTGTAGTTTGCACTAAGTTGAAGAGCATAATTTGCCCAAGGCTAATGCCACTCAGTTCTCCTGAGACTGTTCCTGTGAAGGACTTCTCTGTGTCCAAGTGCTGGCTATTGTAAGGGCCTGAGGCAAATGCCTGTTCTGCCTGACGGCTTTTGGGTTTTTGTTCTCATAAAACAATTCCCCTGCAGGAAGACCACTGATTTGGGGAAGTGAATTATAAAAATCACTTCACACCTTGCATATAATTATTTCCTAATGCCACATTGGTCCCACACTCTGCTGAGCTGGGAATACTTCTATGAAGCCCTGCAGATGAGCTGGCTGCTACACAGCAACATCTTTGCTTTCTGGTACTTCCAGGCATTTTCAGCCATGCTGATTAGTGTATTTTTCAGGCAAAAAGAAGTGCTTCAGGCATATTCAGCGGAATTCCAGAAAAATTTAGGCAGTCAGGAGCTTGGGGAAGCTTCTGGTCCACCACACTGCTCTGAGCAGGGACAGCTTAGAGCACCTGCTCAAGGCTCCATCCCAGTAGCTCCAGTGATGGAAACTGGATGGTGTTCCAAGGAAAGGGAAGTTATGACAATAACTCGAGTCACCTACAGTTTGATTCTTGAAATTTCCCTGTCAAGCAGTTTTCAGAGCTCACTGAAATAACTAGGATAGACTTGACTTATTTTAACTTCCTGCCACCACCTGATAACCTCCAAAAAATAATTTGTAATGGAAAATGATTTTTTTTTTTACAGGAGTTGCATCTCCCTAATCAGAACAAAGAAATTAAAGTCTTTGGGTCATCCTAGAATCATGGTATGTTTTAGGTTGGAAGGGACAGCAAAGCTCAGCTTGTTCCAAGCCCCTGCCATGGGCCGGGACACCTTCCACTATCTCAGGTTGCTCAAAGCCTCATCCAGCCTGGCCTTAAAGAATTCCAGAGATGGGGCAGCCACAGCTTCTCTGGGCAGCCTGTGCCAGGGCCTCACCACACTCACAGTGCAGAAGTTCTTTCCCCTCTAAACCAGCCCTCTGTCAGTTTGAAACCATTCCCCTCTTGCCCCATCACTCCAGGCCTTTGTCCAAAGTCCCTCTCCTGGAGCCCCTTTAGGCACTGGAAAGTGCTCTAAGGTGTCCTCAGAGCCCTCTCCTTTCCAGGCTGAACAACCCCAGCCCTCTGTCAACAGCACAATTTCAGTCCTGTTAACTGTACCTTGCAGCAAAGCTGATCTGCAGAATCTCTCTGGTAGGTGCCTCCCCTTCACGTGCCTCCAAAATGCCTTTAGTTGGGAAGATGGAAAATACTTCCAGGGCCTTAGGCCTTTTCTGTTCATCTGCAGTGGAAGGGGCAAATATCAAAGAAAGCCATACAAGACCCTTTGTTTAAGTGTGTGCAGCAGGTAGCACTCATGGCAATGCACTTCTTTGCTGCACAACTAATAAATCATGTCTCACACTGTCAGAAGGTTTCTGTGCATGTGCCCAGACTCTGTTTTCATCCTCTAATCAAGGGCAGTCATCGGTGGTCTCCACATTGAAATAATAAGGCCCTGATCATCTTTCCTCTGGAGCCCATCTGTTGTTAACAGCATTAGGCTCATGCTCAAACTGAACCCATGAGGAGCTGCTGCTTCTTGCTGCTCCTTAGGACTGATTTATAAATGAGCAGAGCACATCCAAGAATCATGAGGGCTGAGAATCAATCTTTTGGTTAGATGTGGAGTAACTGCTGAAATCAGTAGTGGTACAATAATGTCAAAAAAGGGAGGGGAAAGAGGGGGAAAAGCCCACGTAAGTGAGAACAAAAGCAGACCATATATGTTTGCAGCCAAGATGATCACATACTGCCTCTACATTGAGTGAGTGCATGCAGTCTCAATAAAAACACTGAACAGTGAAACTCTGTAACAAGGAAATCAATTGCAAAACCAGAATACCCAGCAAAGCAGTCCAGTAGCTTCTGCAGCCGCTCCTGTTATACAGGAAGACATGTTCTGTCTTGGTCTGTGCAACAAAGCAGGTCTGGAAATCAACCCTGTCACAGGACAGCTCCAGGACTGGAACAGTGAGGTAGGCAGTCACTGGGACCAACTGCAAAACAGGGGAAAGGGAAAAGAGAATAAAACCCACCTCATTTTTATAGAGCTTTAGTAATTCCTGCTCCAGCTGGATCATTCTTAACCCCAACCACTGAAGCAAGAATCATTGTTCTGTGTTCTTTCATAACTGAGTCAATTCCCATTCTACAGCCTTGAGTGAATTAAGATGTTGCTTGTGTGTTACTGTTTTGGGACAGGTTTTCAAACCAGACACTGTGGTCTTAATGAAGTAACATGGAGTAAACGTTCTCATTTGTTTTTAGGGTTTTCTGTGGAGCTGCAGATATTACAGCATCTCATGGTCCCTCAGGACTGTATATGGCCCACTGTGAGTCATTCAGTTTGTGCAGATTGCCCAAGATGATGATTCAGTTGACTGTATCTTAGATATGGTGCTCAGTTTTATACAGGTCACTCCTCAGAAATACCTGGTATGAAAAGAAAACAGAAGTACCTGCAGTGTACTGGGGCTGCTGAAGGCTGGGAAGGGGGATATAGATTTCTGACTGGAAGAGATTGGTCTTTAAATGCACGTGGGCTTTGACCACACCACAGGAGCTCAATGGACTCAGGAGCCTTTCCAGAAGCCAGAAGCCCGTGGGTGCTGCAGGAGGCAGTGCCTGGTGACTCAGGCATGGCTTGTTCACTGAGACAGCCCTGACCCCTGTCTCAGAGTCATCCTGTGACCGGGCGTGTGGCCCTTTGAGTGTCACCCGGGCTGCCATGGAGAGAGCTGGGGTACCAGCACCAGGGTGTGACCCCAACCTGCACTGCCCACCTGGGAGTCACCTGCAGTCTCAGCAGAGAGAACCTCACAGCCATTTACTTTATCTGGATGAGCCCTTTTAGTCCAGAGGTGCCTGTAATTCAAGGCTGAGTAAATCCTAATCTGAGTCAGAGATGCTGCTGAAACAGCCCTTTCCCAGGGCCCAGAGGTCCCGCTCTGACCTTACCTGGGTAGTGTAGTTACTGTGCTCAATGACCAGATTTTGACTGAATTTCAGCTTTCTCTCTCCGTTCTCCAGCTGCAGCACTTGGAGTCCAGGAAGCAGCTGGGTCTCTGGCAAATGTTGATACCTAAGTAACTCCAGAGTTGTGTGGAATGACACTTTCACCTGTGGGAAGAGGAATTCCGATGGCCATCACACAAGACGACACGATGTGCAGGAAATCCAAAGTACACATTGCACAAAGGCCCAGGCACACATTTTCCCACTGGAACCCAAAGGTGTCATGCCAGCAGCCAAATTCCCACTGGAACAAAGCATTATAATTAAAGCAAAATACACAGCTATTTCCTATGAATGCAGTATACGGAGATGGAGTGTAAAGGTGAACAGCTGATCTCTGGACCGCAGAGGAGAAACAGTCTCTAGCAAGCTAAAGGTTTTGAATTCCTGAGGGTACAAATATCATATTCCCAAAGCTGTCTTAGACTTGTAACATGCAGAATTGAGATGTGTGTGTCTCCATGTCAAAATGAACACAGCAAGATGAGAAGCACACTTCAAAAATGCAAGTTACTCATTCTTTGCAGGTTACCTCATTCTCTACTTGGGGCCTTTGTTTTCTTTAATGTAATTTGATCACCCAAAACTAATCAAATTTTCCTCTCCTTGCACTGCCTGCATCTAATTTAAGGAAATGAGGGAGGACTGCAGTCCTTAGAAATCTTTTAATTTGTCCAACATATATATGGCTATTGATTTAGGTGAGCTCCAAAACCCGTAGGGTTTTCTGCAGGAGTTTGCAACAGGTCAGAGTTGATGGGAAAAGCACATCAGGAACAGAAAAAGATTATTTGTAGAAAAAATAATCTGCACCTGCAATATAGCAGGCAAAATGACAGTAATTAGTATTTGCTAATACACCACTATTTCCCCTGTAACTGGGAGATTTCTATGCTGGTTGTGTTTTTCTGTGGTTCATCTGGGCCACCCTAACACACCAATTACTAAACTCTCTCTATTCTGGCACAGGATTATTATTTTTGAGCCTACCAGCATGTTTTGCTGTGGGTAAAGTACATGTTGCGGTTGCTGTTCACTTTCCTCCTTCTTGCTGTGGGATGTTTTGGTGCTCTTTTTGGGATCTGTGCTGGAGAGCCTGAAGGGCGTAGAGGGCGTAGACAGAAAGAGCCTGAAGTACAGAGGAACCTTGGTACAATTCGTGAGTTTCAAACTCTGAGTAATTACTGAATCTGTCAAAACCTGGAGGAGAAATGATTCAGAACTGGTCAGTTTTAACTCCCTGGAGAGGTTTGTGTTGCTGTCTGGTCATGGAGCACCAGCAGGGATCGGAAGGATTTTACCCCAAAGCAACCCAGTAATTTCTACCTGTGTTATTCAACATTTCTTGAGTGAAAAACCAAAATAAAACTAACATAATAAAGTCTAAGTTTTCGAATTTCAAGGGTCACAGAAACTGAAGTGAATAATTTTGCTATTGGACCTTTATGTCTTGAAAATCAGAACTTACTTTTCTACTTACAAACTCCCCTATAATGAAAGAGAAAGTTGAATAAAACAGGCATTGTCTGAGCTCAGCTTTTCTTATTCCTGGCTAATAAGTACTCGTAGTGCTTTTTTGTTCCCTATCTTGTTATGTGCAATACAGAAAATGAGGCTACTGGTGATAAAAATGCATTTTCACAGCCATGTGCACACAGCTCTGAATTGTCACAGCAGCACAGCAATACAAAGCAGCCAAATACATCAGTGTGGGAAATACTTACTCCATAAAAAGGCCTAGCAGGTAGGAGATCGCTCGCCACTGAATAAAACACCATTCCTCTGCCGTGATCTGTCTCCACTTCTAACCTGAGTGTGAAGAACCAGGGCTGGTCACAGCCCTGCCCCAGGCTGACCCATGCCATGTGAGTGCCAGCTGTGAGCACGATGGGACTTACAGGGGATGCCTCAGGACAGCTTCCACGTGCACTCGTAACGGTGGAGCTTCATAGCCATGACTGCGATGCACCTTGTTAGGCACCATCCTTGCAAGCTGACAACAACATGGAAACAGAAATCATGTGTGAAACGGTAGCACTAAACCTGAAATTGCTGCTTTGAGCCCGAGAGGCTGTTAGCCAAAATAGGATTCTGCTTGGCAATGTAGTGCTTGTTTGTAGGACATGATGGAACAGCAGAGGCCAAGCAGTAGCTGAACTCTGAATGGCTGTGGGTGATACAGATGCAGGGCAGGTTTAAATCAGATGTTGGGAAGAAATTGGTGGTGAGGGTGGTGAGGCCCTGGCATAGGTTCCCCAGAGAAGCTGTGGATGCCCCATCTCTGGAAGCATTCAAGGCCGGGTTGGATGGAGTGTGGAGCAACCTTTTCTGGTTAAAGATGTCGCTACCCATGGCAGGGGATTGGAACTAGACGGCCCTTTCCCACCCAAACCATTCCAGGACTCTGTTATTCTACATGTCTTTCTTCAGGAATAAGAATTATTATGTTTGTTTTTATTGAATATTATCATTCATTCAGTTTACCTTGCACCTTTGCAACAATTCATGCCAGAGAAATGCTGAGCCATTCATAAAACACGATTCAAGCCTCACATCAGCAGTTGCTGAAGAGGAAGTTTCCCAGAGGAGAGATATGCTGTCCAAATTCACACAGGAAGGTGGATGCAGAGCCAGGAACAGGACTCAGCAGTCCTGAGTCTCACTCCCATTGTTAACTATTGTTATCAATAAAACCTGATGTTGTGATAGCATTTCAAACCCTGGGCTTTTTTTTTCTGGGGTCTGCTGCCCCAGACAATGCAAGAAGATGGTGACATTCCCACTCCAGAATGCTTCCAAGCTCAAAGACAAATGCAACAGACGAACAACCCTGGTTAAGGAAGGATGTAAAGGATAGCAGGAACAGGACTGTTTACACAGACTGGCCAGGTAACAGCAGCCTGTACATAAATTACAGGAAGGGAAATGATTACTCCCCAGTTACCTTTAGCCTTGCTGTGACAGTCGGTTTACCTTGTTGTCCAGGCTCATGAAGCCCAGCACCACCCCGTCACAGCACAGCTCAGCCTCGGTGTCCGGGAGGACGAATGGGGTGAAGGAGATGTAAACGTCGCTGCTGCCACCTCCTGGAACCACCTGCGGCCGAGAGAGAGTGTTTAGTGCAGGGACCTGCCGGGGATTGCACAAGAGCCCTCGGGACTCCGCTGCCAAAACTGAGTTGCCCAATCCCCCGGGCACGGGCTACGCTCAGGCTTGCAGGAAAATGCCAACATGTGACAGCGAAACTGACAATTACTTCAGCTGCAAATATCACTGTGGCCACTTTTTAGCATCAACAGAGTTTAAGCACAGTCACAGACCAACTCTCTTAAGTACACAAACATTTGTACACATCTGTTTGCTTTTAAAAATACCCAGTTCTGCCCCCTCTTACTCCCTGGCTACCTCAGGTGATTATTCCACAACTTACATATAGATTAAACATTTTTTGAAGACTTTCAAGTGTGAACTAAAAGTACTTTACAGTTCAGTTTAGTCTTGGCTATTTTTTAATTTTACATGACAGCAGGGAATATAATCACATGCACTAGGCAGCTGCAGTGGATTTTCTGGGATTTACAGGTGGACTAGATTCTTTTTTCTTTAGGTGAATTATGCAGGTTATGGTTAAATCCTGATATTGCTGCTGACTACACCCCACAAAAGCTGCCTCCACAGTGAGGCACTTGTTTGTCTGACCTTTCTCAGTCTCAACCACCTCAGAGCTGACTGCAGCTTCACTTCTGTCATCATTTCTTTTATGTAATCTTTAGCTCATTTAAACTTGTAACTGAAACCCTTTGGCAAAAAAATTAAAAATAAAATTGGCACACTGATGTTTTGGGCAACCCTGTCACTCATAGCTAGATCTTTCCAATGCTGTCTTTACACAGGGATTGTGACACTGTGGCCTGTATTTGCACAAATTACTTGTGAAGCACCGTGGGTTACAATGGTTTATCCACAAGAGTTGTCTACAGAGTATCCCTTTCCCAGAAGCCTGATTTCCAGCTCTGCGTGTTTCCAAAGCTTCAGGCTGGATGGCTCCCACATTCCACCATGCCAACCCAAACAAGAAGACCAGAGATGCCACTCTGAAGTACAACTAACACTAAACTCCAGTCATCAGTTCACTGCTCAGATGTAGGACACTTTCTGCTGACCTTGCAAACTCTTCTCATGATCATCTTCAGGACCCCAAAGCCTTTCAGCCTGATGTTTCACTGCTTAGTAGAGTCTATCTCAAACCAAACTCAAAACCACCTTCTCCTTCTTCTCTGTCTCCTCTGCCCTGCAGAAAATGTGCTAAATCTAAGCACAAAGAAAATATAAAAGCTTACGATCTGCCTTGGAGCAATGGAGTAGGGGCTGTCTGCAGGCACCCCCTCATGAGGTCGCAGAAGAACAGAGATATTTTTCTCTCTTGTAGACTCCTGACTGCTGATTTCCTCCTCTTTGCTGTCAGAACCTGGAGGCTGCAGAGACACAGGGGTGGGGAATGGTTAAAACTGTTACACTGCAAGGGAGGAATGTGAGTGATGTGCACAGGGAACTGCTGCACTGGTCAGGAAGCATGAGCAGCTCCAGTTTCTTTCTGGCACAAAGAGTGGACACGTGGAGTGTCCTGTACATTAATTTTCTCATCCACAGAGCAGCTCTCCTGAAACTACTCCTGAATTCCTTGGAAAATGTGCATGCTTGGGTCCTGCTCTACCCAGAGAGCCACCAACCATGACACCTCTGGCCCATTATACAAACCAACACTCTGGGGCAGTACTGTTCCCTTTGTGCACAAGAAAGGTTAGAGCTGTGTTCAAAACAACTGTGCATTCTGAGCTGAAGCAGAGAAAATGTGGTTTTAGTATCTTTTCTGTGAAGCTTTTGCCAGAGAAGTATACATATCCTGGGGGATACCTTCTCCCTGTCACTCCCAGCCCCTCAAGACAGTAATTGCCACATTATAATCAAACTTCCCGTGTGATAGATGTTACCATATTCTAACAGAACCAATCTAATTTTAGCACTGGGATAAATACCTCCATATCATTAGCTGCAATTTGAAATTTGCAGGGTAGGTTCTGCTCCCTGACTACAGCACATGTTGTCACCAGAAAGCACCCATGAGAAAAGCAGAGCCAAATTAAGGAGTTTTAGTTATTTTAATTCTTTCATATAATAATGGCAATAGTTTGTCAACGACAGTATTTTAAATAGTATCTCTTTAGCTTTTTAAACAATTTTAAGGAGAGCTAATTGCTTATAGCTCACTCTGGAAACAGACTGCTGATCCCCATAGCCACCTACCCACGGATTGCGTGCTTGACTGGGAGAGGAGCTGACATTTCTTTGAACAATCCAGCTCTTAGTTACAAGTTATATCTCCTGTTATTGTTTTCAACTCTTCACGCCAAAAAACCCATCATGTATCTCAGCAGCAGTATAAGAAACAGCCTAACAGCTGACCTCATCCGTGGTTTCCAAAGCTGGATAAATGCTTCCACAGGGAATGGCAGCTGGATCCAACTTTAACACGACCTCTGACTCTGAGGTGCTACCACTTGATGCAGCCTCGCTTCCAGCCATGTCCGTAGGAGCAAAAGGGTCTCCAAAAAGCACCAACAGGTCCACCAGCTTTTCATCATCTGGCTCTTGGTTGTAAATTTCCCAGTCCAGGCGGATGTCTGAATGGGAAAGGAGAAAAGGACAATTATTTCTAGTCAGTGAGAGCACTCATGGCTTAGTTGGTACCAGAGAACCAGAAAATCAAGTAACAAATTTGTGTCTGGCAACTGGATTTGTATTAAAGCATATCTCTTAACTCTCCCATGTTTGCTGTAAACTAAAATGATTTAAGATCTTGCTATAGTTTGACTACTTTGTATGTCCTAAACTATAATTTTAAAAAATTATGAGTATTTCGTTTAAGCAAATGGATTTAGTAGAATTTAAAAAAAAAAAAGGTGATCGACTTTGCTCTGAATAGCTTAAAATTGCACTCAAGATCTAAAAAGACTAAACAGAAGAGCCAGATAACGTCAGTAAGAAGCAGGTAGCACATCTGATTGACCAGGGTTAGCATTGTGAGAATTTCATAAAAACAGGATAGAAAATCCTGAATTCCCATCATTTCAATGAGGGAAAACCCAGCTACTTCAAGATAGGATGTGTGATTCCATAGTAGCAACACATTGAGTCACTCTTTTATATGCTATTATTATTTTTACTAAGAACATCTTCATTAGGAAACAAGTAGGCCTGTTAATTAACATGTTAATGGGTCCTTCTACTTTAATTCTCATAAAGAACACTATGAAAGTGTCAGTGTTTGCTGTACAAAAGTCATCCTTACCAAAGGGAGTGGGATTGTTGAGCCGGACCCTCCGAATGACAGGGGACCCTCCTGAGACTTGAGTGCCAAACCTGAACACAGAACCTTGCTGTCAGTACATGCAGAGCACAAAGTGTCTGAAATCATTGAAGAGTTGTTTAAAAGTGGAAACAAATCTGGCTGTACTGGAGTGGCTCTCAGGTAAGGCATGGCCTACACTGTGAAGTATGATATTGGTTTAAAAACTGAAGTACAGTTTTTTTAGTTGTCTCGGACATTCCAGGGTAACCACGTGCAGTGCTGTGCTCCCCATAAACCAGCCCTTACCCCTCATCCCGAGGTACAGGTGCCATTTGCTGTATGAGAGGGTTTAAACCTTCCCCTGCCACTATTGACCTCAGGGCTGCATTTCTCCTGGTCCAGATAAAGGGCCAGGGAGAAATGAGCTGTGGATGATGAGAATTGCCACCATGTGCCAGTTTCCATATCCACAGAGTCAGATGAGGCTGCACTGGGTGAAATTCTACAACTGCAAGCCCATAGCAGCGACTGCTGGCAAACCTGAGCAGCCTTGTGTGCAGATTATTTTCTAACTGTGTTGGCAGAGACAAATCTATTGAAGTTCTAGAAGCAGATACTGTACTTTGACAGCCACTTTGCTGACCTTCTCATTATATCACAAGATGGAAAAGGTGTGTATGTTGGCTGCAGTCCATTGGTATTTAATTCTCTGATTTCTCTGACAGTATTTCCTACTATACCTGATAATGGGTGGCTCTGGTTGTGGTCCTGTCACCTGCAGGAAGATTGGACAGCCTTTCACAGTCATTTGCATAGGAATTAATTTAGGTTGCAAGTCTCCCACCTATTAAAATGAATTTTTGCTTTTAGAATCAAGATAACACCTTAGTTCTCTGTGTTATAAGATTATGTTTTGCAAACTGATTGGATTTTCAAATATTTTTGACTAGTTTCTTTTGACAGCCTCTAATTCATATGCTAACAACAACTCTTCCCAGCAGGAGAATGCAATACCTCATGCATTTATCAGCTTTCCTGCTGCTTTTCTACACAACACAATCTATGGTATTGGTAGAGCAGAGCAGTGCACTGGCCAGCTCCCAAACAGATGTTATAAATCAAAACTACTTCAGTCATTTTCAAGGCCCATGAAAAACTCCCAAGGAATAAACACGTCCCCCCAAAACTAAACAATTGTTCCTTACATGTCGTTGGAGGTAGTGGCATAGCAAGATCCACCCTGAATTTTTACAGAAATCCTAAAAAACTGAAAAAGTATTTCTAACAGAAAGGCATCTGGGAAATATAATTGGTGTAAAATCTGCCATGGTAAAACCAAAGCCCCACCTACCTTACAGACAAGATTATCCTGGTACTCTCCCCACATATTGTTGTAAGCTGCTATTTCTATGGTGAGCTGCTGGAAAGCTTTCAGAGTTCCTGTGGAAGGTTGTATACAGAAAGCTGCTCCCTTCCCCTGAGACAGCAGTGCTGCTGCATACTCTGAAGGAGCACAGCAAAGAAGCATTTCATGAATTTTAAGGAAATGAAATAAAGTTAGTCTTTCAAAGAATACATAGTACCATGGTTTTAGTTTTGCTACTAATCAGCTTAACCTCACTGATAAGAAAAAAACCCCTGGGATCATTTACACAGCTCACATTTATACCACTTTACCCAAAGTTCCCTTCTGCAGTGGGTCTTACGCTGTTTTTTGGAGTTAGTGCTCGCCCAGAATATTTTATAGCAGGACTCCCTTCCAACAACCTGATCCAGGACTCTCTGGGATTTGCAAGGCACTAACTGGTTATATGAAAACACATTTTCAATCTGAGAAAAATAGGCTGGGATTTGTGTTGACTGTTTATTGTTCCATTAGCAGCTGCCTGTTTACCTCTGTGTGCTCTTCCATGCGAAGAATTAATTACAAAGAGCAGAGCCTTTCCACATTCTGAGTCACCTAGGCCTGCATGGAATCTGTCAGAACAGCATTTTTCCAATCTTAAGCACCAATTCAACAGCTGAAAAGCTCTGTCTGTGTAACAGATACCAAACTCTGTGGCAAGGTACCAATATGTGCAAGTTTTATTTTGGATACAGAAGACACATCCACACTTCACAGCATTTTGCTCCCATTTCCTCCCTCCCTCGGTCTCATGTGGCTCCAAATATTATCATTTTTCAGCACAACACATCAGAAATGACAGATGGGCTGTGCTGTAGCTTTCCACAGTGGGGAGGGTATGGTAAAGGGTTTGAGGGAGAAAAGCCTGCTGCAGTGGTACTGGGAAACTGTGTAGGAGAGAAGGTGCCAAATGTTCTGCACATCATCCATCCCGTGTGCTGGGAGTGCTCTGGGAGTGAACTGTCACCAGAATCACCAACTTTGTTTCATACTTTTGTTTGCAAGAAAAAGATGAAGAAGAGAGAGAAAGAAAGGGAGGAGAAAAGCGAAAAAAGCAGAAGGGGAAGAGAGACTGACCTAACTCTTTCACAATGTGGGCTTTCAAACTCAGGAATGAACTGAGGAACCAAGTAATTTAACAGTTTAGACTTCACCAGATACTCCAACTGTGAAAAGGCGTGCCTGACTGGCACATTTAGTGCTAAATGTGGCAGTCAGTTGGCTTTCACCTTCTCTCCACTGAAGGAATTAAATGCTGATTTCATACCTGACTTTGCTTTTCTGGCTGCATGTTCTGTCACAGGCCCTCTTCTTTTCACCAGGTAGCTTGAAGAGCGTGAAAAAAACAAATCTGATTTCAGGTTTAATCCAGACCTAAATTAGTATGAGTCATTATTCCAAACAGAAAGACTCACGGGCAGGTTCCGTGTTCTGGAGGCAGTAAACAGGCACTGAAATACTCAGCTTCCAGTGTGAATGGAGCACTGATTCTAGTGGGATTTGTAAGAATCAGCTGACGCTTTACAACATCTTTGAATGCAGCTTCAGACCCAAAGTCCAAAAGAAGCTCACATGGGCTTTGTGGCATTTGTCCTTTGTCGCTGCCAGAAAAAGTAACAGTAACATTTAGACATGGGTCTTATTTTCTTATGCCACAGACGATTTCAGGAGATTTAAAAATGTGCAACATACAATGTGGTTGTGATGCCCAGGGTAAAAGGACCATGCAGTCTATGATTTTTGTCACCAGCATTTTCTGGTTTTCATTTTTTCATTTCTACCCATGTAAGGATTAATTTTGGAGTAAAATTTTTATCATGTATAACAAGTCAACCTGCCAAATTAAAGACATTCATTTATATGAAAAAATACAAAGATACAAAATACAGTAATCATACTACATATTAGAAAAATAAAATAAAAATCAGTCAGATACACCTGGCAACTCCATTATCACAAGGTACCGAGTAGATGACATGTAGTCCCTTCACCTCTCCAGAAATGCTCAGAAAGAGGGGTTCAGCCATGTCTTCTATGCTACAGGAAAGGGCGAGGTCTTTCAGCTCACCCTGAAAAGCAAAGAATCAAGTCTCCTTGTGAATGAAGCATATATCAGAGAGCAAAGGCAGCCTCTTTAGGATATTTATTTTTTAAAAGTGTGTAAACTTCCCTGGATTAAACCCAGAACAATAGAATTGTGCAAAGTTTTACTGAATTGTTTTCAGTGCATTTTCTGCAGCATCAGAGCTGCTTAGAAGGCAGTACTGAGGTAAAAAATTGTGGCTGTTTCTCAGCTTGGTACCTGCAGCTGTCTGTGAGCCTAAAACTGCTCCATTACTGATTTCTGACACAATTCCTATGCTCCAAGTACTGAATCACAGAATCATTTAGGTTGGAAAAGACTTCTAAGATGATTGAGTCCAAACATTAATCCAGCACTGCCAAGGCCACCACTAAACCATGTTCCCAAGTGCCACATCCATACAATTTTTAAATACTAACTATAATAGTACTGAATACCTACTTTTAAGCAAATAAATGAAACCTACGTCTCCAGTGACTGTAATGGGAACTAAGACACCATATCTATAGGGAGATCCTGTTTTTAGCTGCATTAGGTCAGCTGTTTGAATGCCCTTGTAAAGTCTATTTCTGAATTCCTGGAGTTTGTAAGCTCTGCTCCTGTATTTTGCAGACTCTTAGTCCCATCAGCCCCTTTTAAGTTTTCAAATATCAAAATGTCATGAGCCTAGCTGCAGTCAGAAAATCAAATGTATTTTATATATCTACGCCATTCTGCTCCATATCATTCCAGATAATCCAAAGTGAGGATCTGTATGCTCCAAGAGGAGTGATAAGCATTAAGAGCAAGCGTGCAGGACTTCAAGAAAGGAAGAAAACAGGAACAGCTGAGACATAAAGAGGCAGGGTAGAAATTGCACCCCATGTGTACTTCTTTAGTTCTTGCCTTCAACCGTGGTACCTCTGAAGCAAAGCCATTTCAGAGATATTGCAGTGAAAAAAGAGCATGTGGTTTTGCACACAGAATTCCTTTTGCCACATGGAGGTGAGATGAACAAGCCAGTGTTGCTGCTTTATAAAAGTGCATCAGTTTGTAAACTTACCACAATGTTAGCTGACAGCTCTATGCAGAATTCCTTCTCTTCATTTGGGCCTAAGGTGCCACTGGCAGGGGAGACCACGACGGAGCACAAAGCTGCCTGGCTTCCAATGAGCTGCCAAACAGAAAGGACATTCAGCTCATACTGATTCTCTCACATTGTCCCTTCACATCACAGAGGTCTAAAAAGACCAAGCTATTCTCAGGCTTAGGACACTTTCAGGCAGCAACACCTATAGTTTAAGACTGGCTTTACAATTCCCCATGGGTGATAAGATCCTCATGCCTACATTCAATCCAAGTAACTTCAGGTGCCCAGCTGAGGCTGCTGGGCTGGGAGCAGAGTCATTGTCATCCCTCTCAGTCACAAGCCTTTCCAGGGTGAAGCCAACCCATCTGATATCAGAGCAGGATCCCAGCTGTTCCACACCTCTCTCCACTACAGAGGTGGGAGAGAGACAATCCTGGTGTTGACACCTTCCCTAAGTGACCAGAGGTACATGGAATGCACCCAGGGCTTCCACTTGTTTGTTCACACATCAACATTTCATACCAGGAAAAATGCTGTACATATTCCTCCTAGGCTCCAGATGCTCTAAAGTGTTTTCCTGTAGGTCCTATACCATCCATATGCTCTGTTGGGATCCCTTGGGCACCTGAGGAACATCTTGGATGGCACTGAGTGCTTTTATGTAGGCAATTGACCTGAACCCTGGATGTCAGAGTAGATCTGAATGACCAAGGCACTGACAAATTCCATTGACTGAAAATAAAGTTCAGACCACAGCTTAAATACTGACACTACATTTAGGGCTCCTACTCTGTAAGCTGAATCCCAGACAGAAGGTGAAATTTAAGCAGAATTCAGACACAACTTAGAAGCACCATCATTTCTTTGTTTTACTAAATTAAGTGCAAACCCTAAACTGCCATGGTACTTTGTTTAATACTCTGGTAGATTTACATCCTATGACACCTCATATCTGCTCACCCATTCTCCCAGGCATCCACAGACAGTAAGAACACATTGACATCAACTGGTAGTTAATCTTTTCATAAAGGTTGTTCTAAAGTTGAAGTTCTGCTCCCAAGCCAGTAAACAGCAATGACTACTCAAAAGATACATCAGAAAAGCTTTTAGGAATAGGCATTATTTGTATTTCTACAGAAATTGCAATTCCCATCCCTGCTGTATGTTTCACCCATTAGAAGGGCATTTACCTTTCCCCATAAGTATTTTGCTGGCAGCAGCGTCTGGTTAAAAAGTTTACTGGTTGCTTTGGCAGGAACTCCAGTATAAATTTCAGTGAATACTAGATGACTAGATATCAGGCACGCCTGGGGGGTCTGAACTTCAACAAAAACAGGAAGATGACTGGAAATAAACACACAGATGGTCTATTGTTATTGTTAATGAAACGTGCTAGACATAAAACAGCATGCTGGGAAGAATGATGTTTATGTTTATGTAGCAATATTAGAAATTTGATAGTTCATTGATAGGTTACACAACTCCACTCTGAGTTAGTATTTTTGTTGTAGGAGAGAAAGCTACCTGAAGTGAAAGCCAGATGTGAATCTCAGGAAAAACAAAGCAAATGCTGCTTTTCCTCCTCACCTTCCTTCTCCATTTTCTACCTCTAGTTCCAGCACTGTCTGGAGACGCTGGCACTGCAATGATGTGAACTGAACTGAAACTCTGCATACACCCAAAGGAGGTATTTCTCCAGCTGATGGCTCGATGGTGAAGGGGGATACCTGGGAGAGGAGAGAGGGAACAGAAAGTTTTTTGACATGTGCAAAGCAAGGGTAAAATGTTGAAGCCACACAGTCTAATTAGGGTTTCCAAGTGTCTAATTTTGACTCCCTGCCCCTCAAGTCCCACCTGGGTTGATGTCAGGAAGCACAATGCCAGCTTTTTGAAAGCCTGGCTGCACAAGGAGACAGGACTTTGCTTCTGAGAGAAGGGCAGTCAGAGCCAAGGGCACAGCAGGGTTGGCTGTGCATGGACTGGGAATGTGAAGGAGAAGCAATCAGCCTCAGCAGCAGCATCTGCTCCCAGGCAGCAGCAAGGTGCCACAAGGAGGAAAGGCTCTTGGACAGAAGGGAGAGGAAGGAGGTTTGGGAGAGTGGAAACAGGAAGAGCATCAGCGAGGAGTGGGGGTTCAAATTCCCATCCCAGATGCTGATGTGGGTGTGTGGAAGGAGTGTTCAGCAGTCTCAGCTCTACTAAAGCCTTAACCTCTTCTTTATATCAGCAGCAGCTGAAATCACTGTCATTCAGGAAATATTCCATGTCTCCTTGGATCAGGCTGGCAGGGATTTGTAATAAATGGAAATAGAGAAAAATTGTAAAGAAGCATTTAATCTCTAAAGAACTCATGCACTTACGAAACTGTGCAGGACTAATTCTGTAGGAAGTCACAAAAATTAGAACTTCTGGTAGCTGGAAGAAATATTATAACTCCTAAGCAGAAGAAATAAAATAGCTAAGGAGGGAATACAGCCAGTTGTAGCAGTGACTTACCTCTTCATTCCTTTCAGCTAGACAAACCTGGCTTTCTTGCATCCTCCACTGTGCTGGTACCTGACATAGATTTTTAATCTCAAAGGTTCTTGACACAGTCTCACCCTGCTTAGTCAAACCAAACCGGAGTGAGGGAACATCAATACAAAGAAATGGACCCTAGGACACCAGGAAACAGACATCAGAATGGACACTTCTGCCAGAACTGCCTCGTTAAGGAGCATATATTATCTAGGATTAACATTTGATTTCACAGAGAATATCAGAAAGCAAATGCACTGTGTAATGCAGAAAAATTCTGAGTATCATGGGAGTATCAACACTGATTCAATAGTTACTACAGCAAAAATAACTCCTGTTTGTAACTACTTGAGATTTTTCAAGCCATTGAGAGGCAAAAAAGCTTTATTTGGACAATGGCCAAGCCACACAGCTCATCCTCTTGCAAGACTAAACTGTTCCTTACCCTAAAAGCAGCCTCAATATGCAGCACAACTGGCTCTGGACATAGCTCAACGTGACACTGCAGGTTACAGCTGATGATCCCAGGTTTGCTTCCAGAAATTGCCAGTACAAATTCACAGCATTCATTCACACCTAGAAGAGAAAATATCAGGCTGCTGTCTCACATTTTTGTGAAGAAACCACCTGCTGCAAGCCTGTTACTGAAGCTTCTGGAATCAAATTAAGTCTCCTGCTGGCTCCAGTGGGCTGGGGATCAGGTATTATTTTAGTTTGTATTATGGTGCTTTGTATCTGTCATAAATTCATATAATCAATTACTGTAATTTCTTACATTAACTGATGCTTGCAAGTCCCAGAAACTTTACCTATGACACCAGTATGAGGTTCAACTTCCATGATCTCACAGGCTGTGACTGTCTCCCATGTGTACTTGATCAATGTTTTGCTGTTGTTCCACAGCTGAAACAATTAAAATCAATGAGACAATTAATGCACTTTAAGCTTTCATAGCAACAAGTCAATTTGCTTAGAGCACTGATACACTGCAAACTAGGTTTTGTGAGTCATCATTTTTTTAAGATAGTGTCTGCTTCACATGGGTGAAGGTGTTCCCTCAAACCTGAAGAAAATCCATTAACAATTCATTCCAAGAACATTACCATATTTGAGATTCTTAAACTTTCCTCCCATTTTTCAAAAATGTAACAGACTTTCTAAACTTAAACTGAAAATCTTTTGAGTGCAGCTTTTTTTTTTGTCAAAGGCTCTGTTTGTGAGGGAGATGTAAGGTCTTGAAATGTTTGGCCTGCTCTTCAGATCTAGTCAAAACATTATTTCGTCATTACAGCAAATAACTTTGTTCTCTGAAGCACAATTATCTCTAAGCACAGTTCAAATTCTTATCTTTTTGAGACTAAAAAAACCAATTGGAAACTGCAAAGGATGTTGCTATATCATCAGTAAGTGGCTTAATTATCCCTATCACATGTGTAGCTATATTGGATTAATGGGAAATATGAAATGGCTGCCTTAAATTGAAAAAATAAGTTCTAGGAAGAGATATCATAAAACCAAATGCTGTTTAGCAGGATCTCTAAGAAAAAAAACGGGAAAACCATTGACTATACCTCCCAGCTGGAAAACATCTACACTACAGGAATGACAAAGTGATAAGCAACAGGTTAGTGACCCATAAAAACATTGAGAAAGGTCAAACTCTGTGGTATAAAACGGGAGAGATGAAAAAGGAACAAAGGCTGCTGCCTGGAGTGTAAGGCTGGGTAGGGCATTTCAGTGCAGACCCTCCTGGAGTCATAGCCTCCTTTAAAAACATACCAGAAAAACTAAATTAACACTGACTGTCTGGTATCTTCTAATAACACCTATGACATCTACTGACACAAAACACATGACAACAGTGAAGTCAAAAGCACACAAACCTTAAATGTTTTCTTGACGTTTACACCAATGAAGTTTTCTCCAGGGACAATAATAGCATATGGTTCCAGAAGAAGACGAAAGGGTTCTGTTGATCCTTTAACTTCTATTTCCAGTGCTATTATATCCTCTGCTGTGCATTCTGGGATGTTTTGAAGCATCTCCTCTTCTACTGAACTTTGGGAGGAAATATGGTAGAATCATTAAGTATGTTAGGCTAGTGTTAAATTGGATCCTGTCTTTTAATTGCCAGATCAAAACTGATAACCATCGAAAGTGTCTCAAATACAAACTGCCCGTGTGCAATTAGCTCAGCTGGGGACAATTAAAAACTTCATTATTCTTTAAGGTACTCTAGTTGTCCCAGTCTGTCCATGAACAAGTATTTAAGTCACAGACTGCTGAGACAAAGAGTAGTAACAGGAAACCCTAGAAAATAAGCAGACAAAATGACAGTATTATCTTTTTCCAAGAGAGGAAAAGCTAGGGCCAGGCATGTGTCCAGGCATGGGGGAGGATATCAGAGATGCTCTTTGTGCCACAACTACTTGTGCAGATAATATTCTTTATACTTGTCAATCCATCATCACCAGAAAGAAGAAAAATCCCAGTAACTTAATGTAATAGCACAGATAAATTGTGACTATGTATCTTACTGGGAAATGTTTCTCAGCTTACCAAGGTGATTCTGGGATGTCCCTCAGTACCATCTGAATCACACTGTGATAACTCTTCAGCTGCACAGATGAAGGAGAAAAGCATTTTAGTGTCAAGTAATCAGTTATGTTGAGGATCAAAAAAAGATGGAAAAGTGGTTTACATGTAAAGGATGAATGATCATCATTGGAGTATTAAGCTCTGATAAACAATATTCAAACTCTAGAGTTACTAAAAGAAAACATGTTTGACTGCTAAACATTAAGCCAGATTCTGATCTCATGGTGTATGGTTCCAAGAAAAATACTCATTTTTGACATGCCTGTTATTATTTCCCTTGTATATTGCATACTACACACAAGCATCTGCAAAGGCTCCCCAAATTAAGCTCAGTACTGCTGCACTAATTGAGAAGTTTCTTCTAACTGCTCCAGAGAATTCAGCTTAATTGACCATCAATCTGATCTTGAGTAAGAAACACGACTTTTCCATCACTGGAAGAGAATGCCTTCTTTATTCTAATGGAGGGGGGAAAAAAGGAAACACAAAAACAGGCCTTAAATCTGAAGGGCTTTGCAAAAGCTTCATTTGTTTGTAGATAGATACTGATTTCAATGTGTATTTTAATTCAATATATATTCTATTAACTAATCATTTTTAAAAAGCCATGTAGTTTCTCTTCCGTACATATTTGAGATATTTCTTATGTCTGTCAATCAACACAGCATGGGACATTCCCACTCTTGGGCTGTCTTTGGATCACGTTTCTCTAAATACAGTGAGCTCATGCTCCTGATTTACAGGGACAGGGGAGCAGAAACTGAGAGTACAGTCCCTGGAACAACTGCATTCCAACATCCTTGCACCCCTCTTTACCCACAGCTGCACACAGCATTTCTCTGCCAAAGGCTCCTACTATCCCCTGAATTCACCACTCAGCTGTTCACAGGATCCATTTCAGGCCAAAAAAACTACAGCTGGAAACAGTTTAAATAATCACTGTTTGTTAACCAATTTATTTAGGCTGGAGTAGGTACAAGGCACATCCCCAAAGGAGAGGGGGAAGGGTCAGGAGCTGGTGGAGGAGCTGGTAGAGGGGTGAGGGTAGTAACTTCACCAGCCAGCACAGCTGCAGCTACGAGGATGTGTCCACAATTTCAGTGTAAAATTAACTGTGTCCAGTCAGTCCCCAAAATTACATGAGATCAGAAACTGTCTCACATTTTGCAGTCAAAACATGTTTTCTTTCAGTAACTTTCTACATTTTGAACACTGTTTATCAGAGCATAGTACCAGCTAATTAAATTTAATTTAGAAAAGTTGCACAGCAAGGATTTTATGACTTGCATAAATATACACAGCTGGAGTTCGCACATAGAAGGGAATCACGAGCCATACCTCCTGTGGAGTGTAAGTGAGAATAAACGCATGATCTGCACAGGGAAGCAAAACTCCCTGCTCAGGATTTAGGGAGAAGGCTGACTCTGTGTCTTGACTGTATTTGACCTCCGTAAAGTCTGCAGTTTCTTCTGGTATTAATGGTTTCAGATTAGGCTTTGTTATCTGCCAGAAGAAGGGAAGCTCTACATGGCTGCAAAGAAGTCAGTAAACAACAAAAAAGCTATGATTAAAAAATAAGTTATTTTTGAGTAAAATATATTAAAAAAATGTTCAGATGCTTTTTCCAGGTAGAAAATTCCTCTCTTTACGCATTTCAGGGGTTTGACTTACCAGTCTTTGTGAGCCACAAAGCTGATGAGGCAGCATAGAGTCAGAGCATATAAATCATACAAAGAACATGCTAATAATACGTGAAACTAAATTATATAAATGTGTAAGATATCTTAACACTTTCTTGCCTTATTTGAACTTGTCATGTAATTCAGCTTTTAGAAACTCTACAATTCTTCTGTCAAGGATCTGGGATGAACAGGACTCATTCCTGCTGACACCAGTACGTTTGCCTTGGATCACTGCTGATGACCTACATCACATTCTGAATTTAATCCAAGTGCAAGATGTGGTCTTTAACATGTCAACAAACACAATGGCTCCAGTTAGAATTATAGCCATGGCTCTGCCACACTCCTTGCAATCCAGAAAAGGTTGCTCAACTAGGTTTCTTCAGCAGAAGTGCATTCCATGAAATGTCTTCATGGGTTTGAGAACCTTGCTCAAGCTGACCTCAAAAGTTCTGCCTTAGTAAGGGGGAGGAAGGACAGTGGAATTTGAAAGTATCACTGATAAAACCGGACATTTACAATTTCATGTATCACTTTCTGTAGCAGAAAGAAGGTTTCTTCTTCCTGCTTCTGTGCAGTTTACTCTCAGCCTGGCCAGCTGTGTTTTATACAAATGCTGACACCAGATGCGCAGGGACTGGTGTGATGATTACAGCACAGAGAAAATGTAGAAATTGGCACAGTCACATCCTTTGTTAGTTTACAATATCCAGTTCACCAATCACACTTTCTTTACCCAAACATCAGCCTGTTCTGGCATTATGCATGCGTGATTTCCAGGCCACAAAACCAACTGCCAGATACTCACTTTAACAAGTAGCAGTTTACATTGACGTACCTAAAAGCAGCACTGACCTCCTCACTGCTTTGATGGTCTGCAGCCTCTCACTGCTGCAATCATGCTCGAGTGTATTTCTGTTAAAGTCTGACTGATTTTGAGCAAAATCAGAATGCCATTATGTTCAGTGTGGTGTAATTGTCCATAAGGACACATTCCTTGACTTCAAATTGAATTTATATTTGAATCTGTTAGGACGCAATAGTAGGAACCATGTGAGAGTTTTAACGTGCATTAATTACACTGGGCTCCCATTTTAATCAGTGGAGTCCTAGATATATTATGGCTTTTCTATGGGAGATGTCTACAGTCAGAATTGCATCCTTGGAAGCATCTCTTCCCTGTACTATGAAAGGAAAAGAGTGCTTAGCTCAGTTGCACAAGTGTATATAGCAAACATGTAAAGTTAGATAAATCTCACCTGGGTCACCCTGTAAATATTTCCTGCAACCATGTATATTTATGAATTTTTGTACCCTTACCTCTACTGAAGCAAATATATTGACCTTGGCTGATGGTTGCCATAATGCTTGATCTATGTACAATATTCCTTGAATGTTAATTACCAAACAGTGGAGCAAAAAGGAGCAAAGATTCTGCACAAAGTTTATCAAGGGCATGAAGATTTCTCAGGCTTGAGAGAGCAGAGTATGACAAATGAGATCCCTACCACTATGCCCAGATTGCAGAGCATTATTCTAATAGCAGCTACCTACGTGGAGTTCTTTATAACCAGTATCTTCTCCTCAGTGGTGTGTGGGTTTTGGGGCTCAAATCGTATAAGATGCTGTGCTGTTGCATGAGTGACTTCCCCCAGCTCAGGTTTGCTTTCTCCACCCGTGACAAACAAAAGCTCCAGAGCAACCAACTCTCCAACCCCTGGAAGAAATAATTAGGTATTGCTGTTTACCATCTGATTATTAACATAGTTCATATCATCAATAGCAAATGTCAGTAATGGCCATTACTGATTATATCTGGTGTTTCCTCAAGTTTCAGAACTCCAGTGTGTTGACTGTACAATATTTTCCTGATGTTCTTTGTTTATCAGTATGTATCAATAGAGACCTTCTGTTCATGAATTTCACAGATAGGGGTTTCAGGGCCACAGCCTCAGCTCACATCAGCATCGTTTCACTGAAGTGAGCAGGGTGTTTACAGTGGTTGACAATGTGGCTCCCAGATGTTTTGAGCAGTATATTAAAATTAAAAGTATATTAAAATTAAAATCAGAAACAAATGAAATATTAAAAAAAATCCAAAGTAAATACCTGTGATAAAGTGATTCAATAGACTACAAGCCAAGCCCCATGTTATAGCATCCACAGTTACATTACAGTACAAGCACTAACATTTACAAGAATTTGAACTGGTTTCATTAGCTAGCCCAAAGAATGCCTACCTCTCCTGAACATCCTTATCTAAGATGTGCCCCAAATGTAGTTCATTTCTGCCCTGTTACACCTGATGTTTCATAGTTTGTCAAGTTATCTTATTGATAAAAAACTAAAAGAGATTAGTTGCACCTGGCAACTGGTTTTCTTTTCTGCGATTTGGTGACATTTTACATTTGGATTCGTGGCTACCAAAGGTTAAGAGCTCAAAGTTTTCTGAATCCAATATATTCCATGCACTGGGAAGGAGCAGTAATAACAATACAAAAAAATGCCATCAGGGGACACAGTATTTGCTTAATCCACTGATATAAAATGTTACCATCACTTCACACCATCAACCAGCACTCAGATTATCTGAATATCTATGGAATGAGAAAGGTGCTAGAAACAAACCTGTGACTGTAACATAACTGATTGGATAATTGTCACACAAAATGGTGAATGTTTGCTGTGAGGCTTCTGGCAAGTAAGGGAAAAACACTACCTGAAAGAGAGAAGGGAAATAGCAAGGTCTGTAACTGATTTCTCTCCCCTGAGTAATACAATTCAATTTGCAAACATTCCCTGAAGGACAGTTTTAGTGATTAATAATTAAAACTTACACTTGCAGGAAACAGTCAGAGTCATTTTTTGCTCACACAAACCCAAACCTGCAAGGTCCAGCCAGATCTTCTAAAATGATCTTGCTTGTTAATTTATCTGGTAAAGTAAAAAAACTTCCTATAGCATTTGGCACCAACCTCTACTGTTGCACTCTGCCCTGGAGCTAGCTCCAAAACAGCAGGCTGGATCCCAAAAGGATCCTGTATCACAAAATCAGCAGTGACAGCCACCTAAGGTATTAAAACAAAAAAAGAAAAAAAACCCATTAATAAATTCAGTTGATCAGGTTGTTGTGTTTAAAATACAGGGTTACCTGAAACAGGCAGTATACTACAACATCACTGTTTTACCTCTTACCATACTTAGTTTCACACATCTCAAAACAATGTGGCCCATAAATATGACTTAATTAGAAAAAAAAATACTCCCTGCTTTAAAATGACCTTGGTGAAAGCAGGAGGGAAAGTGCAGTCTCTGAAGACAAATGACAGTGTAAGAAGCTCTGATACTCATTTCCTTTCATAGAACAGCTCTGCCTGAGAGAGGGGCTCTGTCGGTTTCTCCATGCTTAAAACTCTGAGTTGAAACTCTAAAGTCTCGGGAGGGACAACCTGGCCCATCTGCTTTTTCTCCAGCACAAAAAATGCCAGTCTACCTGTCCCATTTTATCTCCTTTGTCTGTTTCACTAAGGCCCTACTTTGTGATGGGGAGCTAAAGACAGAGCAGGGCTGGAGTGGATTCTGTGTCTACAGGAGCAGCAAGGTCAGTAAGGGATTTCTTTGGTGAGGACAAAGAGGAACTTACCTCAAGCAATGCTAGAACTGACAGCATTTCTATTTGTTTTAAGAGCAAGGTTAAAGTTTGAGCCAGTTTTCCTTTCCCTCATCTGTGCCTCAGTTTACCTCTCCCCTGAGCGAGACAACCTGTTCCAAAGGCAAGCCAGAGCACAAGAAGAAGGTACAAACATCCAGGCAGATTGGTCTTGAGGATAAAGGTGAATTCCTGAAGGAATTGCACAGTGCAGATGTCTCCAGCAAGGCCTTATGACTTCTGTGCTAATACACCATGACTGGCTCCAAAGGCCTTCACACCAGGGCACCTGCACCAACCATGCTGGGTCCAGTATTTCCCCTCTAATCACTCACCCTGGAATCAGGAGCTGGACAGGCTTTCTCTGGCATTATAGAGAACTTCCCAGTCCTGACTCCCTCATTTCTGCACAAAGTTGCTGTTGTTTTTATTCCTCCAACAAGGCAGGCACCACAGTCTACAATGTCAGGCACTGCAATGAGTAACACAGAAAATCAGACTCCAGAGATATCGAAGGCTGCTGATTAAATAACTCTTTATAGACATTACTGCATGTGAATGTGCCAGCTTTTGCAATCCTAAACCCGCTCAAATTCTTTCCATTTGGAAGTTGGACAGCGTGAGATGTACATTTCTACATTCATCTTACAATTTAATGATGTAAGATGACCTTTCCTCCTTAAAGATTATTGAATGATAAAAAGTAAGATGATTTTTTCAGAAAAGCTCAGTGTAACAGGAAAGGTGAATTTACAAAAAATTAAAGCAAATTTTTGCAAAAGTAATCCTGTTTGTTATAGTTGAGGTTAGATATCTGAGAGGTGTAGGTATACCACATGCATATATAATTAATTTCCCATTCTATGAATATTAATTAATAGCATCAAATAGTTATAATTAAATCATAATTCCATAATATTTAGAATTAGTAATTACAGTTTGGAGTTTAGGAATCAACAAAACACAAACCTAGAAAAGTGGTTCCTACTCACTTCTCTAATACAGCAAAAAAAAAAGAGCCTAAGATGGCAAGAACAAATAATTGAGGAAAAATTCAAAAGGATTACACTTTAATAACTAATAAATCTGTGATAAGTGAAAATGAGATAGATATCAAAATGTAGAAACTGCACCGCCAATTTTTTCCACATTTGTTTTGTGACACAAAATTAAAGACGGTGAAATAAAAAAAAAATCCAAGTCTGCTTAACTTTAGAGAAATTTAATATTTGGACACTACTGACATGTTAATACCGGAAGTGATACTTTAGCTTGGACTGGGATGACAAAAGGTTCTGATACTTGACTCTCCACTAATATATGATCTTCATAATCTCCCAGATACTCAGGAATAAACTGGACTGTATACTGGCATGCCATTCCAGGAGCAATCATTCCTCCCTTTCCTGGATATTTTCCTTGGGGAGGAAAACATTAAAAAAAATAAAAAAAAAGGCAGAAAATTAAAAAAAAGAAATTAAAACCTCCCCAAATTGGCAGTAGTATTTATGATCACATCTTCCTCTGGAAAGCTGCCTGTAAACTCCCCCCATTTATTGCCTAAATCAAGCTGATAAAAACGGATGAGCACAAGAGGCCTGGCAGTGCAATCTGGGAATGTGCACATGCTCCAGGGAGCTCAAAGATTGCTTTGTCTGAAATGTGCTCCTCATAAACACAGAAAACAGTGAGGAGAAACCTAGAGACATGACCCAGTTTTGCTTTACCACAAGACAAAAGGGCTTACACAGAGGCATCTACCTTCTCCTAAATACTCCTCCAGTTCCTGGGGTATCACAGTCTCCTCAGGCAATCTATCCCAGTGTCTGGCTATCCTACTGCAGGGAAGATAATTTTCTTGACTTTCCTCTAACCTATCCTTCCTTACTGCAGCTGAAGTGTTATATTTCTTGCCCTCTCCTCCTAATTTTTTCAGTGGAAACTACATCTGTTCCTAGATGAATTTTGGATAAGACTCAATACAGGTATTCCACAGATACATTTCAATCTAACATCAAACACTTTAATTTAGTCTTCTTGAATGCCTCATTAGACCATTTCAATCTGCTTATGAGTTACATGTGAACGGTCCTAAGTCAGCCTTCAATAAAGAGCTGAGCACTATGGACAACAGAACCAAATAGAACATCCCTAAAAAATCTTCGTTAGAGCAGACAAATTGGATCTTTTATGTGTTAACATTTTAAAGGCAGAACTCTTACCTGGCCAGATGAAAAATACTGAAGTAGAAGGGGGGATAAGTCTTACGTGTTGACCTGTTGAAGTGATGTTCCGTAGCTCTACAGTCATCTTCATTTAAAAAGAAAATAAAATGCTCCATTGTATTTATCATCACTCATTAAAATATTAGCAATCCCCTGGTACTACTAATACTGCTAGGAGTAACTACATCATCACAACCAACCCCAAAATCCCAGTTTATTCAATAGAGGCTGAATCAGATAGTACCAAAACAAAGCAGAGAATGAGAAGGGCCCATTTAGTCTTTACTGGTTTGTGTGCCAGTGGCAGGTGTGAAGGAGTATCTTCAAGAAAGTTAAAGGGTCATAAATTCAATATACAGAAGAAATTCAGACCTTTTATTAAAATTCAGAAAGGCTACAGATTGGGTGAAATATGTAGATCTTGATAGGACTTAGTTCTCTAAGGAGGTAGAATTAACTCTCTACAAAGAACCTTCTCACCTCATAAACCTGCCCAGCTTTATCATACGAAAAGAGGACAGAAGGTGGATTGGCAAGAAACACAGGAACAAATGAGGTATCACTGAAAGATAAAAAAAGGAGACATTATCTTCCTGCCTAGTTCTCTAAATACTGATAAAATGAGAGATTGCAAAATGTTTCCTTTGGCAAAAACAAAATATCATACAGACATACTTTGTTATTAAGAGACTATATAAGAAATTTAGCTCAAAATATCTCTGGGTAAACCCACAGCAATCCTATACTGGAGTTCTGTGCACTCCAGCTCAGAATCCAGAAACTGTGCACACTGCATACCCTTTGATATCTTCTGCTTTTCTTCTGGCTATGATTTCTTCCACTTTTTCTTGAGAAATTACAAGAGATTTGCCTCCATGCAGAGTATTGGGTGGGAAAAAGCGTGGGTTCTTCAAATAATTCTGTCTTTTCTCAAGTCTGGAGAGGCACTCACTTATTTCCTCTGTTCTCCAGGCCTTACTCTCTTTCACGGCTCGTTTCTGTGAGGCTTTAGTATTCTTTGAAAAACAAGAGTGCATCGTGCAACATTAAACACAGTGATTTTGAGAATGGTGAAAAAGGGAGCTGCACATGTCTAACTAAAGCTACACAGCAGTGAAAATTTATACATAAAATACAGTGTTTCTCCCTTTTTAACAGAGTAAATAAAGTACTGGAGTCAAATCAACAACGGGTTGATATTCAGCCTTTGCTGCAGAAACAGCAACAGGCCTTACAGATCAGACAGACTAAAACAAACTTGTGAAATGTACCTTACTCATGGTTTTAGCCTCGAGGACGGAGTGTGGAGTCGAGGACAGAGTTGAAGACCCACTTGTCACACTGCCAGGAAGGTAGATACTCTCATCCAGTGAAAAAGCACGTTGTTTATGTGTCCCTTTCAGGTATCCAGGTTCTGATGCTCCTGCAATTCAAAGAAAAAAATTAATTCTGTAAGAGGAAAATATGAATGATAAGCATGAATAAGAATGATAAACATGAAAACATGATTTAGTCTAAGCATATGGATATGAGTTTAAGTCTTGTTGATAGCAAAAATACAGTTTAAATCCTCTAGAACTGAATTTACATTTATAACTTATTTTGTACAAACAAAGCTGAGTGCTTTAATAAGAAAGCTTTTAGAAGCACTAATTAAACAGGCTGTATACAGTTATATGACTCCCAGAAAGATATGTTAACCTTACAAGTGAGTGGGACTTAGAATGCCCTGTTCAGTTTACAAAAAGATCTATATGATGGACTTCTGACAGCCAGAAAATTGACAAAAACAGGATATACCACCTAGTCCCATGTTCCTGTGGTTAGACAGCAAAACTGCCACCAACCTCAAGATGTGAGATTTTTCACTTTGGAACACCACATCTTGACATCTGTGACTGAGTTGATTACTCTGAAATGTTTGTTTTGGCTTGACTGAAAAAAAAAATCATTTCAGTGATCCTAAAACCTTTCATCTTGGCTCACACATAAATAAAAGAAGAAAAGAAGTCTTGACATTGTCCAAAATATTTTTTCTTACTGAGCGTCATATGCAAATAAAACTGATGTATTTCCAGAACTGGAAAATTTTAAACCCTAAATAAAGAATACTATTTCATTTCACTGAAAACAGTTTTTACTTTAATGTAACTGCTTCCCTTCACTGTCTACAAGATGTAGTTGCAACTTTTGTGCCAATGAAATTGGATAGAGATAGAACACTCAGAGTTTCTGTGTGAAAAGAACTGTAAACAAATGTGCAACAACCACTAAATGTCATATTGAAGAACATCTAAACTCAGTAGTTTTGAATTTACCAATTTACTTTGAGAATGTGCCCTTAGTGGAATCTTATGCTTAAAATACTAGAGTCCCTTCTGCTTTGGCAGAAAACTATAAAAATATGCTCAGATCTGCTACATCCTCCAATACTTCAATTATAGAGTGTCCTAAAAAGTCTGAATTACTTTCTGCTTTAAAAGTTACCTTTTGGTGCTTTAGCAAGAGGTAATTTCTCAGTGATGTAATCCTCAGGACAGATTAAATTATTTTTTCTGAGAAGTTCATTATCCACAATCCACTGAAAAGAGGATGCCACTGCAACAGTAAAGCCAACAAACAAAAGACAATCAAAAAAAGCAAAATATTAGCCCCTTAAAACACACAATCTTGATCAACCCAAAATAATGTTTTTACACCTCATCCCTGTCAGATAATATTTTTCATACAGATATAATCTGGTATTTTAATCCTAAGACTTGGATATGCATCTCCACAACTCTAAATGCACTTCAAACCCAGCTAAGCACCCATTGGAAAATCATTTAATCTGTTTGTTGCTGCTATATATCAAGGTATGTGTGCTTGTAATATTTAGGTGGCAATCCTTCAATTCTAAATTTAATACCTTGAACATGAGCTGGTTGTTTGGTTTCTCAGTGCTAAACAGATGTTACTCTAATTGAACCTCAGCACACAATCCTTCCAAGTTGCTCTGTTGATGTAAAGCCCATTCCAAATTGGTCTCCAGGTACCATAAGCATGTCCTGGGGAGCAACATTCCAGAATCCTCACCTGGTGGCAGCCCCATTTCGTGGAAATTTTCCCCTGCATCAGCCTTCATCAGATTTAGAACTCTTTCTTCTTCAGCTTTTGCTCGGGCCTGGGCCTGAATGATCTCCTCTTCTGCTTTGTCAGCTTCTGCCAGTCGGCTCTTATACTCAGCAAGAAGCTGCCATGGGCATGGGTGAATAAAGAGAAATCGGAGCTGTTACAGGTAGGTAGGTTTTCTATTTGTCTTTGAGAGGTAAATAGAGATAAATTGGTAAAACATCACTACTTTACAAACATCAACTGGCCTGCTAAAACACTGTCATTCCATGATGACACAAAACAGAAGAAATTACCTGTGGCTCAAATCATCCAGCATCAGCCTCTACTTTTATACACTGACAACAGCTATTGGAGTGATGACAAGATAAGAAACCTGGGGCACTGATCAGCAGGTACAGGGAAAAGTTTTCAGCCAGTACAATAGGCATTTAAAGGGCTACTGTTTTTACTGGTTGTACTCTGTGTCTAAAAAGCCAACTAGAGATAACAACAGCACGAAGGATCATGTGACTATTAACTTACATGAAAGGTTCTGTGGGAAACTGTGCTCAAGTAAATTTCCATTAAAATGTCAGTTGTAGGATCAATACCTGCCTTTTATTTTACAGAAGATCTAAGTAGCAACTAAGGAGCTCCAAACTCTGACTTGGTTTGGACTTGTACCTTCTCTAGCTCATCTGTATAACTGTCTTGATAAACACTGTCTTCTCCTTGGGACTCAATCCAATTTGTTGCCATGTCCACCTCAGAAACAGCTCCAGTACACAGGTCCTTAAAGGCGCTGGCCAGCAAATGCGAGATGTCCTGGGGACAGAAAATGATGTTTAGAGCTTGAAGCCTGAGGCAGAATGAGAAGAGATCATTGAGTGCATCCAAACGGCTAAGGTTAGCAAAGGGGAAAAGGTACCTGGAAAGGGGAGGCATGTGCACAGGCACATGAGGTGTGGAGGTGTGGGTGCCTGTGAGTGTGTGCTGTGGGACAGTGTGTCTGTGCTGGCTGGACGTGTAGGCGACGGTGATGGACACGGTTCTCTCTGTGCACAGTGTGTGTGATGGTTTGTGCAGGGATGGGGCTGTGCAAGGCTGTGTGAGTGGGGAGAGTGTGTGTGAGGGAGATACAAGCACTGTACAGGGGATGCTTTTGGGAATGTGTGTGACAGCCCTTGTGGCAGGGCACGTGTTTGTGCCCCAGGGTGTGTACAGGGGTGTCTGTGTGTGTGAGGCTGTTTCTCTGGGGGTCTGTATGTGCAGGGATGTGAGAGGCTGTTTGCAGCAGGGTCTGTGTGAGGCTGTGGGTGTGTGGGCGTGTGTTCGTGAGGCTGCTCATGGGGAGTCTGTGTGTGAAGCTGATTGCAGGGTGGTCTGTGAGTGCTATGGGTCTGTGTGTGATGCTGTTTACAGAGGGGGTCTGTGTGTGCACGTGTGTGTGAGGCTGTTTGCAGTGGGGATCTCTGTGTGAGGCTGTTTGCAGTGGGGATCTCTGTGTGTGAGGCTGATTGCAGGGGGGTCTCTGTGTGCAGGGGGGTCTCTGTATGTGTGTGTCTGTGTGTCCCAAGGCTACGTGCAGTTCTGTGTGTATGTGAGGCTGTTTGCAGGGTCTGTGTGCAGGGCTGTGATGCTATTTGGGACTATGCTATTTGTGCCCGTGCTGCCCAGCCCCGCTGCGTTACCTGCGGATTGGGGCTGGGGCTCCCCTCAGCCACATCCAGCCCGGTGCCGAGATCCTCCGGGCTGGAGCTCCCCTCAGCCATATCCAGCTCGGCGCTGAGCTCCTCTGGGCTGGGGCTCCCCTCAGCCATGTCCAGCTCGGTGCTGGGATCCTGCGTGTCGGGGCCGGAGCTCCCCTCAGCCATGTCCAGCCCGGCGCTGTGATCCGATGTGTCGACGCTGCGACTCCCCTCAGCCACGGCCGGCCCGGCCCCTCCTCAGCCTCCCGCCGTTGCCGAGTGACCGTGCGGGCGGGCAGGGCACGGCCTGGCGGGATAATGGCGGTGCCCCCCCTTCCTTTCCCCGGGCGCCATCGCCCCTCACAGCCCCCCGGCGCTCTGGGGGCTGAGTGCGGCACGCCGAGTCTCTGAGGGGCTCGTACCCCGTCTCTTCCTCACATGTACTTGTGATCTTTTAAGTGCGAGTAGCGTCGTGAATTAATAAGGAATAAAATGTTGACTTGAAACCTGTGAAGGGGATTTGGACTTCGGGGGGATTGTGCAGGTCGTAGGTTGGAGCTGAGGGAAGAGGCTAAATCCTCTCCTGATTCCCCATACTCGGGACGAGGAGGCTGGGCTCATGCCTGCTGCTGGAACCGGGCTGGGAGATGGGAATATTCATCATCAGCCCCAACCCATCCCGCTCTGCCTGCGGCGCCCTGGCTGTGTACACTGGTTGCTAACAACAGGCTCCGCTCAACCCGGTGATATTTTCCATAGAAACCATTCCGGTGTAGATTTTCTCCTTGTCCTGCTGCCTTTTTATTCTTTCTCTCTTTTTCCTCCCCCTCCTCCACTCTTCTTGCTCAGAGTGAAGGAACCAGAGTGTGGCCCCCGGGCTTCTCCATCGCTGTCAGGGTCACTTGGCTCTATAGGGTTTTGGAGGGGTTGGGCAATGTTACAGCCTGAACGGAAAATAACCACGGCAATAATAATTGGAATTCACCAACAGGTGTTGTTCCACCAGCAGATAAGTCAAAGGCTGTGGGTGTAAACCCCACGGCAACCATGGGGGTGGTTGAAACTCAACTTGGTTTTTTTTAGGCATGTGGCAGACGGGCTTGAGACTACAGTGTCATGAGCTTTAGGTCCTCAGCTCACCAAAGTCTGCATTTGGAATAAAATACCGAATTAAAGCCGAGGGCACGGCTGTGGTTTTAATTTCCCTGTGAAAAAGGGAAGCTTGCCCCAGAGAAAGCTTGGCAAAACTGCAATATCCTGTTCCAAAGATCAAGGCAAAGAAATCACAGATGTCTGACGAAGATAGGACCAGGTACTTGTGCTTTTCAATAGAAAAGGTTCACAGCTTTCATAGAATCACAGAATCACTAAGGTTGAAAAAGATCTCCGAGATCATCGAGTCCTACCATTACCCCAGCAGTGCTGAGATCACCACTAAACCCTGTCACCAAGTGCCACATCCTCACACTTTTTGAAGGCTTCCATTGGGTGGTGACTCCACCACTGCGCTGGGCAGCCTGTTCCAAAGCTTGATAACCCTTTCAACAAAGGAATTTTCCCTAATATCCAACCTAAACCTTCCCTGGTGCAGCTCAAGACCATTTCCTCTGGTCCTGCCCTTGTTCCCTGGCTGCAGAGCCTGACCCCCACCTGGCTGCACCCTCCTGTCAGGGAGTTCTAGAGAGTGAAAAGTTCCCCCCTGAGCCTCCTTTTCTCTAGGCTGAACTCGCCCCCAGCTCTCTCAGCTGCTCCTCATCATACTCGAGCTCTCAAGCAACTTTGTTTCTGTGCAGGCTTTTAGGTTCTCACCTTTAAAATCACTGCATCCACATTTTAATGCATTTCCATATTAGAAGTCCAACTTTTCACATCATGTGCTATTACAATTGATTTTAACATCTGTTTGCTAACTGGAACGTTAGTAAAATCCAGCATTTTAAAAAAGAATTCTTTCCCAGCCTTTAAAATGGTGACAGTAAAGCAGATGTTTTTGTTTAAAACAGTATATATAAGCACATGAAAACTGACTGTGGAAAAAACTCTCTGTACTTTCATCTTTACTGTCTTTCAGTAACTTGCCAAGCACATCATCTCAGCTTAGAAGCTGGATTTTGTTCTTCAAACTACAGTCCATAAAATCTGGAAGTGAAGGTGAGATCCGTCTGCCCAGAAGCCAACTGCAGGATCATGAGGAGAGGCGTAAACCACTGTTCCAGAGCAATGCACAATTGTTTCCCATATGACAATGAGATATTTTCCCTTAGATTTCCATTATTATGCCATCATCATTTACTTAGATAAACTTAAAAAATAAATGCCACAGTTCCTATTGTAAAACTGTTAAATTCCCATTATATACACGCACATATTTCCATATAAATATGATGAACATTAAGAACAATTTACATATATATCATCCTCTTTATCACCATTATAAGACATTTAAATTCCAAAGGCTGAAGAGAAACTCATGCATGTAGGGAATGGAAAAAAAAAACCTTAACCCAACACCAACTTTATCCTACATTTATAGGTATAAATCTACAGGTATAAATATTTATATGTGTAAACGTACATACTTTCTCTAACTGCCATGGATGACTTCTACCAGGTGTTTTACCTTGGATTCCCCTCTGTACCATGTGAGGCTGAATTTTATGGTGAGTTTTAGGTTTGGATTGGGTGTGGATCTGAACAGACTCCTGAGGGCCCCACCTTGATGTTTGTGTGCAGTGTGGAGCACAGGGGGATTTTTCTTGGAGGAAACTAATCTGAAACTGAACTCCCCAGGATCACCTGATCTGCTCCATCAGCTAATGGGCTCTGTGTCTACAGCAGCAGGCACAAGCTATTCTGAAATAAAATATGCCCAAATTCCTGTCACAGACCTTAGAGGAATCATAAATTCTGCTAAAATATGGATTATTCCACGTTATAGTCTCCCTGTCTTGTCAGGATCATATTGCTTTTCTGTATTTATTTTGTTCACACCCCCCAAGTGATCCCTGCACATTGCTTGTTATCCTGTGGGGACTCTTCAAAGTTCAGCTGTTGTCCAAACCCATTCTTTCTTCTGGTAGTAACATGTTCAGAAAACATTGTAATCATTCAAAATCCTCCCATTGTAATCTAACAAAATCAGAGTCCTGGAGGTGATTTGTTTAGGCATTCAGGTGCCAAATGACACTATGATAGGACAAGCCCAGCTCCTTCTTTCTTCTTGTTCTAAGACTGACAGTAACAGAACATTTTTGCATATAAAATAGCTGGATGTGATTTGAATGCAAACAGGGAGCTCAATTACCGAGAAGGAGGTTACGTGTACATAACAAAATTGCAGAGTGGAACTGTATCTTACATTTTTTACAAAAATATCAAGCTCCATACCAGTTTTATTTACTTTGCTCCTCTTTTATCAAAAATATAGAGAGATATTATGTCCTGGGTCTGTAAGTCAGCCAGTATATTTCTTATTATTTTTATATTTATAACCAATGGACTACTGTGTCCGACTATAATCTTAAGTTATTGTATTCCTTAAATGTGTAAACACTGGACTAATAATAGCATTCTTTCAATGCTCACAGAAAAGTTCATCCTTTTATCTTCACAGCGATCCTAAATTCTTCACCTATGTCAGTGGACTTCTTTAGAGAGGGAACATTCATTATACTGATTCCACTCACTTGGTGTTTGAAAAGTTTCTTTGAAATTATGAAATTTAGGACACTCTTAAAAATAAAAAGCAAAGGTTTGCCCCCCTTCTGTTAATAGTATGGATTAATTTAGAAATATGTACCTATACATAACTGAAATGTAAATATAATTCAAATAAATAAATAAATACATAAATAAATAAATAAATAAAATATATAAATATATAAATATAAATATAAAGATATACAAAATAGTCTTGGCACTTCTATCGATTTTTTAAAAAAACACAAATCCTTGGGGTTCAGAATGCATCAAGACTCCAAATATTTTTTGATATTTTTAGCAATTTCTGGCAACAAGACAAGTCCTGCAGGCTTCAGATGGCATTCTTCAGATGTGGGAAAGCAAGGGAACTGACACTGCAGTGCTGCCTTTTGCTCTAGAGGAATTGCACTGTTTTGCATACTTGCATATGGGCAACAGAAAATAATTTCTAATTATTTATAATTTTTTGCTAAATTTTTTGGGGGAGTCTCACGAAGTAATTCCCAAAAGTCCACTGATGGATGATTCACTTTGACATTGCTGCCCTCCAGTGGTCCTGTTAAGGTTTCCATGTTTTCAGGAAAACCTTTAAAAACAAACATTCCATTAAATCTTTGTTTTGCTCAGGCAACTGAGCAGGCATAAATATTTCCATCTATGCAATCTGGCATCTTCTCTTACCAGTGTATTGGGTAAAATGTTTTTCACAGGCAAAACTATGTATTAGCTTGTAATTATTGCAGATGCAGCCAAACAGGTATCACTGGAATGCAGTTCTCCTTTGCATGTTACCGTCAAAGTAACTCCTTCTTCTTGAAGAAGAGCTAAAGCCAGCATCCACAGAATGACTTTAAAACCCAAGTAAAATTTGCAGATATGGAAAATGGAGAAATAACCTTTCAGTTTCAGGTGAAAAGTGCCAAAGAGTTCAGTTTCTAAAAGCTGGCTTCTCCCATCACACTGCTTCTCTGTCCCACCAAAGTTGCTTTTTCTTCAGATGTCCTAGTTTGGAGACAATCCACATCTTACAGATCTGACCTTGCTTCGATGTGCTGTGATCATCTCTAGCTGGAGAGAGTTTGAAATAACCTGCAACTGACAGTTCCACCTGAATATTTTTCATCATTTTCTCTCTTAATATCTTGTGTGGAGTTATTTTGTGACTCTTTCCTGACATGAGTCAACTGTTTCCAACTTGCTTCCAGTTTATATTTCCTGAGTTTAAGCATTTCTTTGTTTCCTGTACTTTTTTCCTGTACCTAGAAGTCTGTCCCTTTCTAAAACGTGAGTGGGTATTGCCGTGCTTCTGCTGAAATACTTACTCTGTAATTTCACTCAGGCCACATGGGATTTACAAACCAGACACACCCAACAAGTAGGAGAAGCATGTGGAAAATGCATACACAAAGGGGCCAGTCATCCCTTTCTGGCAGTGTCTGGGCAGATACATCACTCTAATTAAACTGGAAATGGGCTACGCCTCCACGCAGAGATCCTGGGATCCTCCATGATACCACTCCATGCAGATATCCTGGGATTCTCCACACTATCCCTCCACGCAGAGATCCTGGGATCCTCCATGATACCACTCCATGCAGAGATCCTGGCATTCTCCATGATACCACTCCACGCAGAGATCCTGGGATCCTCCATGATACCACTCCACGCAGAGATCCTGGGATTCTGCACATTGCCCCTCCATGCAGATATCCTGGGATCCTCCATGATACCACTCCACGCAGAGATCCTGGGATCCTCCATGATACCACTCCACGCAGAGATCCTGGGATTCTCCATGATACCACTCCACGCAGAGATCCTGGGATTCTCCATGATACCACTCCATGCAGAGATCCTGGGATCCTCCATGATACCACTCCATGCAGATATCCTGGGATTCTCCACACTATCCCTCCACACAGAGATCCTGGGATCCTCCAAGATACCACTCCATGCAGATATCCTGGGATTCTCCATATTGCCCCTCTATGTAGAGATCCTGAGATCCTTCATGACACCACTCCATGCAGATATCCTGGGATTCTCCATGATACCACTCCATGCAGATATCCTGGGATTCTCCATGATACCACTCCATGCAGATATCCTGGGATCCTCCATGGTACCACTCCATGCAGATATCCTGGGATTCTCCACACTATCCCTCTACACAGAGAGCCTGGGATTCTCCATGATACCACTTCATGCAGAGATCCTGGGATGCTCCATGATACCACTCCACGCAGAGACCCTGGGATCCTCCATGACACCACTCCACACAGAAATCCCGGGATCCATCACACACCCCCTTCACACAGAGATCCTGGGATCCGCCACACTCCCCTGCACACAGAGATCTCTGGATTCCCCACACTCCCCCTCCACGCAGAGATCCAGCTGGAGGATACAGTGCAGGTGTGACACTCTCAGGCAGAGCAGAACAAGGGGCTCCCACTCCACTGACATGTTCCCAGATCCCTGGGTCACGGATGGTTATTGGATTACAGTCTGACCTCCTTTTCTCAAGTTATTACCTCTAACCAAAGCAGTTTAACCCAGTGACATATTTTGTTAAAATTAGTGATTTTCATTCTGTGCTCCATGACTATGTGGGGTTCCATTAGTTATTGTAAGGAGTCTATGAAAACTAACAAGGAAAGCAACCTGTGGTTAGATTTACAAGCCAGTAATTGGCTTCTTCTTATGGATATACCTTTTGTCCCCAAATTAAAGAATAAAGTTAGCATTTTCACACTCCAGAATATTTTCCCCTGTGATCATAAAGACTCTACTCAGTGCTAGTTTTGGTAGCAATCCATTTCTTGGCACATGGTGGTGGATCACACAGCCTTCATTTCTCCAGATCTTAAAGATTTGAAGTAACAAAAATGTTTAACTGATGCTTAATAGTGTTTATCCACCCTTCAGGGGCATCACTGGGGAGATGTCTGTACCCCAGACCTGCACTGCAGATTCCAGGTTTGCATATATACATATATATATATATATATGTATGTAGATATATGTATATATATATGTACATAGATTAGGTTTGTATGAGCCTCTTCTGTCCTGGAAGCAATCTGGCATGCCATGGCAGAACTCCACAACAGCTAATTTATGCTGCTGGGAATAACCCAATGATTGACACTTTTTAGTAGGAAATATGGTTCTTTCTTCCCTTCTGGGTTTCAGTTTTTTTGGAAGTTCTTTTTACACAGCAGCCAGGATTTCTATAAATGCGAAAATAAATCTTGGAAGAGGAGAAACTTTCAGTCTGTTCCTTCTACTTTTCTTGCCACCCTTGGGAGCTCCTGTCTGAGATCACCCCACTACTTACTTTTTATCCCCTTGTGATTTACCTGTCTGGGCTCATTCATCCAAGCCATGGCTGTCAAAAAACCATGGCCTGGACCTGTCTCATGCTGTCCCAGTGCCTCAGTACTTTACCAGGTTGCCCTTCTTGTTTTGTAATCTTGTGCACAAGGAATTAAACTCCTTTTTTCTTACCTTTCTCTGGCAAGCTTTTTCTCAGCCTCCTGCCAACAAACTGTCAGATGCAATGGGTTTGCAGATATTGCCCTGCTCTCCTGGTTTGGGTGAGTGAATCAGGTGAATTAGTTAGAGGGAAAAATGCAAATCATTCTTCCCTGCCTGTCTGTGCTCCAGGTGTCTATAATGTGAGGATGTGCTGAGCAAGGCTCTTGGCTGGTAAAGGATGGGGTGAGGTCTGAATATTTGGAGTAGAAGATGGAGAAGACTCAAAATCTGTCTCCTGTAAAGTGCAGAGCAGTGAGGAACTGCCACCAAACTCAGAAGGAAAAAGAATCTCAACACTCCTAAGAAGAACATCAAGAGAAAAGTTTTTTACATTTTACCTTAACACTGAGTTATTTTCAGCTCTCAGAAAACTGCTAATTTAGGCCAAGCTCCAAACAATATCTTTCCTGGCTATGTTGTTTCAGGGTGATGAATGGGGTAGGTTTAAAAGGACTTTTATCCCTTTATCCCCAGGAACTTGGGCACAGATGAATGACCCAGAAGGCCAGCTGAGTTAGGGCTGCACAGCTGATCAAGAACATCTTGCTCTAGTTCCAAAACATCATCTCAGGGAGACTATTTATTCACTTTGGGACAACATGAGTATGGCTTGTTAAAGATACATCCAAAAGCCCTTGCAAGGGTAGTCTGAGACATAAGTAAATTCATTCCATTTATCTTTCCCTACTCCAGTGTCATCAGCTGCAATGGGTTGGAGTGCAAGGAGAGGGCATGAAGCTGTAGCAACCTGGCATTGGTGACAGGAATGAAAAGGAAGAGATTTGGATTTACTGAAGAGGCCTGGTCTCATTTTTAATTGCTCCAAACTGTGCCCTACTCCTGCAGATTGGGAGAAATCTCACTGGAAACAGTGTCTGTAGGAGTCAAGATAACTCAGTATGAGAGAAAGAAAATCCATCCCACTGGGATGGGAGAGTGTGAGAGGTGGTGGTGTCCTGAGGCCACGCAGAGTCTGTCATCAGCAAAATGCACAGCTGTGTTATCACCTCGCTTTCCCAGTGTATTATTTCATTTTTGCTGGTAGGGGAAGATAAGGCTGGCTCAGCCGAGCCATCAGGCTTGTATGTGCTTTTCCATGTGAGCCTTGCAGCGGATCAAAGGCAGTGAGTTCACCAGCCAGAGGAACTGGGACCTGCCTAGAAAATCAGCATCTTCTTTCCTGCTCAGGATAGCGGGACAATACCCTTTACCATGCACAGGAAATCATGAAACAAGGTATATGTTGTTTCCATTTACCTTCATTTACTGCCATCTAACTGGCCTTCACTGCAGGCACTGAGACAAAGAACAGCCCCAGTGTGGATGTCCCAAAATGACTGCTTTTCCCCCCATTATGCCCCGCTGTAAACCATACCTAACAACCCATCTATTAAGCTGATCATGTTTATATCATATCTCTAAGCAGGCTACTCTAGGAGCTACTTATATTTTAACATTTTAGGGCTTATTTCTAACACAGGAGTTTCCTTAGGGCTCTGAGCAAGGAAAGGTCTCCCAAGGGAAGGTTTTGCTCTTAGAACAGTGCTGCCTACAGCTGTCCCCATGTAATGTAAGATGCCCAAGGATATGCCCAGGGTCTGGCAGACATTGGGGCAGGATCTGTAGGGACTGGCAGCCTTCTGAAGTAAAAATTTCAGGTGGCCAGCTGGGACACCCTGCAGCACTTGGAATGATATGGAGACTTCTGTGTTTATGCAGCCAAGTACTGTTTTTACAGTTGTTAGGTTCAAGGAACAGCACTTTACCCTCCTCCATGAGCACCCAGAAACTATCAGCAACCAACTAAAAATCAAAGTATGACCTAATGTGCTACACTTTAGCACGAAATTCATTACAGTATTGATTTTGATCTGGAAAGAGCCAGTTACCTAATACAAGAAGAAATGCTTGCATTTGGGGTCTTCTCCATTTTTTTTTTTGTATTCAGCAGAATGGGCAAATTCTTTTTCTTTTGATTGTACTTGGCCTTAAAAATACACACTCCTACATCCCCCCAGCAGCACAGAATTATCCATGATGCATTAGAAAACGTGAAAAACCCTTGAAAAGCTCATTTTAACCTGAGCTGCAGCTGGCACCTTGGAATGAAATGCATTAGGTCTTCATCCTGATTGGAGTTGAATACAGGGCATAAACCAGTGAGAGCATGTCCCATCACGTCCTCCCAGTGTGTGCATGTGCTGAAACTCCACAGGCTTGCAATACTTTTAAGTGAAGCTGTTCATTAAGCAACCAAAGCTGGTTTGCTGGGTTGTCTTATGTTTTGTCAGAGCAGCTCTTTTTACCTTTCATCTAAAGGAGATCCAGCTCTGGTTAAACGCAGAGTCTGCCCGCTATTTCTGTAGAAAAATAGATGTCTGAGGGGATTCTCCCCTTCTGCCCCACCAAGCAAGTGGCCAGAGACAGCGAGGAGAGTGAAGTTTTCAGGATTCAGGGATCACATGGTAGGCCCAAGGGTAGCTGACAGCATAATTTGGTGGATGAAGGAAGCCCTAAGGAGCTTAGGGAAGTGCCTGAGGGGCCACAAACTCAAAGGCAAAGCTGAGACAGCAGTTCCAGAGTTGTACTGTCTGGTTCTTGTCCAGCCCACAGGCTCAGAGCTGGGATCCCAGCAGCAGTGCTCACAGCAGTCGGGCAGCTCCGTGTGTGACTTTCCGGGAATTGTTCTCAAGGCACGTTCGTGTGCAGTTGCACAAAGCAGGGCTCCTCCGAGCGGAGCGGGGACGTGTCTGCGGGAAGGCTTCGATGTTTGAGGTGCCCGACAGCAGGAGCAGGAAGGAAATGAGTCATTCAACCTTTCTGCTTTGACTGCACCGGGCTTGCAAAATTGATGAGGAGGCACCAAAGCCCAATAAAATACTTCCTCAGTGGGCAATTTGTGTGGTTCTTTCTGAGCCCCAGTATCCCCTTGGTGTTTTCTTTTCCAAAACCCAAATAACACCACTGGCCAGAGGAATGTGGCTGCATTTGACTCTATCAGGTGTATAAATGTGTGATTTTGGAAGTGGCAGTTGCACCTTTATATATAAACTTGAGTTCTACTTTGCACTTAAAGCAAAGTTTCATTATTCCCTTTGTAAGAAAGATAGAAAGTGTGATCTCAGACTTAAAACACTACCTTTCTGAAGGGTATTTACTCTATTTTGAGATACTTCAGCATCTTAATTTAGTCCTCTTCATCCTTTTCAAAGGCTCTCTCTCTTCACTGCCAGTTTATTGAACTGTGCTCTTAACTTTCATCATATGAAATGAAGCTAGATCTGATAAGAAGCTAAATCAGAGGCGATGAATGCTCTTTTTGAATACACTTGATGAGATTTTACAAGTTCATCCTTTTATTCATTTAGGAAATATCGTAATCTAAAAATTAATCTAGTAATAAATTGCCATCTTGTCTGTGAGGTTTTTATTTTTGGGCTCTAAGTTTCAGTTTGTGTTGTTCTCTTCATCTCATGTTTGGCTGTTTAAAGAGCATGGCTGATTATAAATTAACACCAAAAATGCTGGCTATCCATTAGGACCAGGGAGACACAGGAATTCCTTGCATACTTTCTGCATAAACATCTGCTCTGGAGATGTCAGGAGTTCAAGAACATTTTCTGATTCTGCATGACTTGTTCAGATGGAGGTGGAGGGAAGTCTGATGTCACTCTATGTGAAGCATAGTTTTAACTCTTTGGGATAAGAAATAAAAGTGCATTACTTGCAACATCCCTGATTATCTGTGTTGCACATTCTGGAATCACAAGATCTTCATGTGCAGTTTAAACTTGTGGAGCATTCTTATACGTAGGAGGATTTTCTATAATATAGGTGTAAGTCAGATTTACCATCTTTTCTGCACATTTAAAAGTCACATGAACTGGCTACAGTGGAAAAAGCCGCAATTAGGTAATGATCTGAACAATTGCATCTAATTATTGTGATTATCCCAGTTGCCGGGAATTAAGCTGACAGATGAAGTATATTAAAAGGAGCCATTATGACATTAATCATCAACCCTCCTCCATACTTACCCTGTATACCCCAGTGCTATGGGCTGGAAAGAGGCAATGGTGAAAGAAAGAAGAGACACGTCAAGCATTCCTGACAGCAGATGATTTGGCATAAGGACTGTGGTCTTTTAAGGTTAGAAATGTGTTTGCTGACCTGGACATCAGTGGTTGTAAAGCTTGGGATCTGTGCTCAGGATAATCTGGGATCAGAGAATCACTAAGGGTGGAAAAGCCTCCAAGATCATTGAGCCCAGTCATTACCCCAACTCTGTGTCCACCACTAAACCCTGTCCCTGCCCCCAAGTGCCACATCCACATGGCTTTTGAACACTTCCAGGGGTGTTGATTCCACAACTTCCCTGGGGAGTCTGTTCCAATGCCTGACCACCCTTTTCAGTGAAGGAATTTTTCCTAATATCTAATCTGAACCTCCCCTGGTGGAACTTGAGGCCACTTCCTCTCATCCTGTCAAATATCAGAAGGAGCCATTAATGGATAAAAGTGGCAGGACCCTGGGACCAGTCTCCTGCTGTTCTTCTTTCTGAACACAGATAATCACTCCATGTAATGTTTTCATAGCAGCAAGTCTAGTACATCATTAGTTTCCCCAATTAGGTTAGTGTTTCTCATTCATGCAACAATAACTTCATGTTAACGGTCAGATTCACAAAATCATTCACACAGCTATAAATGATAGCATTGTGTGGCTGATGTGTGGTGTTTACTGATGCACTGAACTGAGAGGCTGATGAAATGTATGCACCATGTTTTCTTTGAGCTTCTCATTCACTGTTAATAGATGAGCTTTTCAGAGCTTTAAAAGAAGTCTCTGGGGTCCTCTCCCCCCCAAAAAAAATCTTGCTATAAGTGTTTTAAACTAAATGTACTTTTCTGTACAGCTCTCTGGTAAAGACGTTTTTGTTCTCCTAGAATCAAAATATTTAAAGTCAGGGGATTTAACATAAGAGAGTTTACTTAAATCTACATTTGTTAAAGCATGGAAATGCATAAAAATTACTCTCAGAAACACATAAAAATTACTCTCAGAAACTCATAAATCTGTCCTGTAGTGGGAGAAATGAGGTAAACAAATGTGAAATAAAACTTTCAGCACAAAATTAGTCTGAAGACAAAATTGGTGAGATGTCTACATACCAAGCACTATTGAATTGAGGTAAAATTATTTAACTGTCTCCTTTATACTGAAATTCCAAGAGTTATAATGAACTCCTTGGAATAAGCAGAGGAACTTAGAACTTTAATTTTTAAATCTTACGCATAATCTTGCTTTTAATTCTATTTTTCCTATAAATTTTCAGCCTGAAATCAATGTGAGACCTGTTGAACTGGCAACTATCTAAGTCTTTAATTGTGACCATACAGTAATAAATGACTCCTTTGATTGTTTTATTGCTTTATTTGGTGGTTAGAACTGCTCTTGATTACTTAGTCTAAGTGGAGGGAAAACCCTTTGAGATACTTAAGATACAATAAGTCAGGTAGGCGTATTTCTGGCTTAGCAAGTCAAATTTATCTTCTGCTCAAGCAGAAATACCTCATTAATTTTAATGGGACTCGTACAGGATTCTGCCAGCAGCAGGTTTAGCTTTACACATCCCAGCATCTGTTGCTTCCTTTTCCTGTGGCCATGCACAGCTCTCCTAAATGGGAGTAAGTGCTGCAATAAATGGTTTAAATGCAGATGTATACATCAATATAATTTACTCTGAAGGTACTTTGGCACAGCTGTCCATGGTGATAAACAAGGCATCTGGCTGCCCTTCCCATTCCCTGAACTGCATGATACCATCCCAGCCTGGTTTATAAACTGCAGTGAATTAATCTGTCCAGTCACTTATCCATAAACCCAATAATCTCACTGTTCTTACAGTCATAAATCCCATTCCTGAGCTTTTTCCAGTTTATCTCCTAAGGGAACCCGATTTCCAAAGGTGCTGATCTCTGCCGGCTCCTGCAGAGCCACGAGGCTGCTCTTCCCCACAGTTCAATGTGTTCCTTGCAGGTGAGGGACTGGCAGCTGCCGCAAACCTGGGAGTGCTGGGAAAATTTCCGATGGGTAAATATTGGGTGGAGCAGACTCAGTGGCAGGATCAGTCCTAGGAATCCCTGCTCGTGCATGGGCAGGGAAGCGTTAGCAGCAAGAGCTGTGTCCACCTCATGAAAGACAGCACCGATAACCAAAGAGTAATGATTGCAGTTCCAGCCAGGGAGTCACCAGGGCACTGGAGCTGCCCTCCCACAGGGGTATTCAAGCTGGTGAGAGTTCTGGCAGTTCCCAAAATGTTAAAGGGAGCTGACAATTTTACATTTTGCTGTCCATCAACTATAGACTTATTCAGCCTAGTGGAAGGTGTCCCTGCCCATGGCAGGGGGTTGGAACGAGATGATCTTTAAGGTCTCTTCCAACCCAAACTATTCTGTGATTCTATGAATCTATTTATATGAGAGTAGGATTTAGAGAGACCTGATGATCTGAAGATTGTAACACGCCCTATCTAAACCAGTAAACAGACTGGGAAAAGACATAACCATTTCAGTGAACAGCCAGACCATAACTAAAATGTTTGAGAATTCCTGTCCCGCTTCTGCATTGACATGAGCTCTATTTAATATGACATTTTCTTTTGTGTTGGTTTTTGTAATTGTCCTGCTGACAAAAACAGCCCCACGTGGCTGCCAAAGCTCCCTGCTGGCCATATAACCCCCAAATGCTTCTTACACTCTGTAACTGTGGCAGAAATCCTGAGTCCTTTTTGCAAAGCAAACAAAGCCTTTTGCTGCTACCCTTTGGAGAAGCGGTTGGGAACATTTCAGTGGGGTGAGGAGGGTGTGTGTGAGACTCTGAAGGGCAGAGGGAGCCAGGAGGCATCTTCTCCATTGGAAATACTCGGTGTTGGGGCGGTGTAGCATTCCTCTGAGATGAAAAGCTGCTCCTTCCACTGTGTGCAATTAAGTCAACACTTGAGTCATGCTCTCGGAGTGGAGACAGGTAAATGGCTTTGCTTTAGGTTTGCTGTGATTTATGGTTCACTGTGGAATTGAACCTTGCAAACAATTTTGGCTTTGAGCTCTGTGAATGCTCTTTGCTGCCTAGGCTGGGCTGTGTGTACAGAACAAAGGAGGAGAATGCAAAGGAGTCTGGGAGTGAGAGAAATGGGAGATCTTGACTTTGCAGGGCTCCAGTTCAGCTGATGATCTTGGCACCTTTGCGTACGGACATCTGTGTTGGAGGGTGTGTTACAGACACTCCTCACCCAGCCCGCCTGACATTTAACTGCTTCCAGCCTCACCTCTGTGGCTGGAGAGCAGAGGGGATAATCAAGATGTGTCCTGGCTTTGGGCCTTGTCTCTCAGTAAAATATCACAGCTCTGACCTTGTACTCTTCGGGTGGCAGCTTTGCTTTGGGAAGGCAGTGCCAAACCCCTAGAAATGCCCTGACTTTGCTTCTTTATGAGCATAGAAATGATGATGAGAACAAGAAAAAATGCATATTCACATGAGATTCTTCAACGGCTATATTATTCTTAGAATATTTTTTATTAGTAGGATTTCTGCAGGTCACAGAAGCCCAGTAGCTCCTCACATCCCTTTGGTTTTGTTGTTATTCTGGATGTATATTGTTTTCAGCAATGCAAAGGAAAGGGAATTCAAGCACAGGCAGAAATACAACTCAAAGGACTGTAGCCTTCTGAAACAAGGCTCTGATGAGACCTGCTGTGGGACCTCAGATTCTGGGTGTTTGCTGCAGCCCATCAGCACTCTGATGGTGACTTCTATACTTTCTGATGAATGCAAGAAATGCACAACAGTCTGTTACTGCCTGCCTGGCTCTGAGCACACACATGTCAAGCCCACCAAGGACTTAGAAGTGGTGATGACTTAACTTAGGGTGGCAGAAAGGTCTAAACAGCCTAAATGCTGATGCTTCTGGATGTGCACAGAAGCAGAGAGACTAAATGTAATGGCAAAATATGAAAAGTTGGGCAAGGTTTTGTGAGACCTCCTGACAGGCACAATTTGGATGTGGCACTTGGGGATATGGTTTAATGGGGAACATGGTGGTACTGGGTTAATGGTTGGACTTGATGATCTTGGGAGGTCTCTTCCACCTTTAGTGATTATATGGTTCCAGCTTCCACTTCAGCTATGACCATGGAAAAGGCAGCACAGGAGGAAGGAAGCACAAAGAAATACAGCGGGCTCTCATGAAGGGGTACGTGCAGGGGATGATCTTCAGGTCTCAAGGGATGATGGCAGAGAAGCTCAGTTGTGTTTTCTTGGTGAAGCCCTGTCCAGCTTGAGGTAATGATGGTTGTGTTCACAGCAGAGTGATGGTTCCATTGTACCCCATGCTATTGTGAAGAGGTTCTAACCACAGTATGGTCCACGTCATTTCTGGGAGTAATGGAGCTCTCTTACACTGCCCTCTTTGCCACGGAGGGCGTGAGGACACTGACCAGTCCATCTCTAAGTGAGGACTTGTGCCAGGCGGTGTGAGGACACAATAGGGTGTGACACAGAGGACAGGGAAGGAGTTACTACAGTGCCATTTTGCATCACCACTTTCAAACTGCTCTTCTCTACTTTTCCTCCCTTATGAAAACCATCATGTCCTCATCACCTCAGCTTTACTGGAGTTTCCAGTCTGGCTGGCTCCTCCAGCAGCCTTCCTGTACACTCCCTCCAGTACTCTTCCCCATCAGCTGAAAGGGTGACAGGCTTGTCACAATCCCCCTGCCTCGAGGTTTTTAAGGCTGTACCAGGAATCTTCCAGCTGTTGTCCTGCCTACCAGCAGCTGCCAGTTTGCCCCATCTGAATCAATGTCTGTGGGTTTGAATAAAGAATGTTCCTTCCTGGGTCCTTTGGAAAGTGTCTAGCAGGAGATGAGTCCTCCCCATGCGAAACTGGTGATGGTGAGGTAGAAGAGTGGACTTGAGAGGAGTCATGGGGTGAAATCTCTGCTCTTTTTTTGCTCCACTTGTTTGATTTTGTTAGTTTTGTCCTAGCATGAGGAGTTTTGCTATATTAGGGCTGTTTTCCTTGGGTGGTGGCAGCAGCCTTGTATTTGTGGACTATAAAACTCCCTGAGAGCAAGGTCTGGTCTCTCAGAGGAGCAGCCCAGTTCCTGGCAGGGAGGGACAAACTGTCCCAAAGTATTTTTCACCACATGTTTTCTAGATCTGTCACCATCAGAGAGGGACTTCTGCCTTCTGTTAGTGGAGCTGCTGAGGAGAGAGGGCTTTGAATCTGCCAACAACTCCATTAGGTGTTTGCATCAGGATAATCTAAATAACCAGAAATGTACACAAACAGCAACAAACCAATTACTACAAAACATTCAAGTAGAGGGAAACTTTATTCCCTCACACTGGATTCCTTTTCTTTCCCTCTCCTTATTTGCCATCGTCATCTTTCTACCCTCCAAAAATACCTGATTCAGGAGGAGGGGAGAGTGGAAGGAATCAGTTCCACTCAGTAAAAGCCTCAGGACAGTGCAGTTTTTTCTGTCTCGCTGTCTCAAATGCAAAGCTCATAACTTTTTTCTGCCCTAAGCTCATGCCTTTGCGAGCGTTTGTGGTTACAGTTTCTATTTCTACACTGGCGAGTTCTGACCTGGGATTTTTTTAACTTGTGAAAAGAAATATGCCTCCACCAGCATCTAAAAGCTTGCTAGCCCTAAACTCTGACCCGTGGCATCTGCTTAAGACCCTTTCCTTGCTTTGCGGACCACCAAGGATGGATCCAGAGCACTCGGTATCTCTTGGAAGCCACGCCGGAAAGGCGCGGAGCACGAAAATGTGGCAGCCACAGGAAAAGAAGCATCGCTGGGAAGCTCCAGCAGCAGCAGCAGCGGCAGGAGGAGGCCGGGCCAGCGGCGAAGACGCCAAATTCGAGCAGGGAGGAGCCAGGGCCAGAGCGGCGCTTGGCCGCAGTCGGTGCGCTGGGCAGGCGGCGGCGTGCGGATGCGGAGAGAGATAAATGAGGAGTCATAGCGAGCGCGCAATTCCAGCCGAGGGCAAGGAGCAGGCCCTGCGGAGGGAGCTGCGGGCTGCTGGAGCAGGGAGCAGGGAGAGCCTGGCGGCTCCGGCTGCCGCCCCGCAGCAGCGCTAACTTCTGGGCACAGCTGGTTCGCGGAGCCCTGCTGCTGCTGCTGCTGCTGCTGCTGCTGCTGGCGGCTCCTGCTGCGGCCATGGAATCCAATGGCACATTCCTCGCCTGCAACAGTAAGTCTGGGGAAGTGTTCTTGTGTTTCAGCTCTCTTATCTTGTCCAAGAGCTTTGTTTTTCTTCCTCTCTTCTCCTCACTTCCCCACTTCCCCATTCTCTCATTGGGATGTAATGGAGCGTTTCATCGCTGTTACAGAGAGAGATGACAGATTTTGCTCTGTTAATGGGGTGAGCTGTCTTGGTAGGAAGGGTGCCTTGGCTGGGGAAGCGTCTGCGAGTTCAGAAAAGTGGATCCAAATCTCCTCCCCTTTATGGGAAACTGAGAGCGGGATGGGTGCTCCGCTGAGTAAACTCTGTGGGCTCTGGTGGAGACAGCAGAGCCTGGATAAACACCTGGGCTCAGGGGCTGTCCCCGAGACACTGCAAATATTAAGTACAAAATAAGTAATGTTTCTTAAAAAAGAAGTTCTCTCTGCCCTTGAAGCAAGTGAGATTTAGGAAGGTTCTATTGGTACCAGGTCTGGGAGGCTTGTCTGATAGAGAGGGTAATGAAATATCTCCCCCCTATTCCCTCACCTGACTTTATGTATTGCTTTGTTACCCCTTCACTGTATTTTACTTTGATGACCAGAAACAAATCAAGGCTGTGATAGCTACAGGTTGAAATGGGATATTTTTATCCCCAAGGAATGGGAAAAGCCTCCAGTATTTTCATTTCATGAGATAGGGGCTTTCTTACTATGGATGAGCTATAAACAAAACTAAACTGGTAGAGCAGTAAGTGATTGCCCATAAACATAATCATTTTAGTGTTACCAGCAAAAATGTGAAAAGATTCCCCCAAGCTGATAAAATCTTCACAGTGATTTTCCCAGATGGTAGAAATCCGACAGGAGGGTGAACCAGAGGTTAATGTTATACTTTTTGTTGGTATCTCATTCATTATACAGCCACTGGGGAAAGAAAGCTAAGAAACACATCTGGAACTGTTAAAACATTTCCCATTTTGGCCTGTGGGTTATTTTTCAGTGAATATTATTTAGTCCTCTGGGTTTAGGGACCAAGAAGAATTCAGTGGCTGGTAATCTGTTTTTTCATCTGAAGCAGAAAAATACACAAATGTTGAATGAGCCAAGAATTTAAAAAAGTATTTACTGAAATTCCTTGTCACACAACACACACACACAAGTGCCAAAGTCACTCCAAATGCCAGACTACTTAGACAAGAGGAGTTGCTCACATGTAGACTTCTTAGCAGGATCAGACTCGTGCTATGTAGTTGGTCAGAAATTTCTGATACTGTGGGTTGTGGATGTTTTGTCCCTGGCTCTTTGTTGAAACTCAGGTTCTTTCTTTCAGTTTCTCTCTTTTTTTTTTCTCCTCCAACATAGATACAACAACAGCTGTATTTACCATGTCAGAATTAATGTGTGCTATTAATAACTCTTTCTCTTGCCTCATGAAGTCAGTTTGTTTCTGAACTGGGAGCCCTTGTGCCCATAGATTGTAGAATAGCTAATTTGTACTATGCCTTATTCTTCTACACTGACTTTTCACCCAAGACACTGTGTACATTGTGAGGGGAATGCCACAACCCCATTACAGACTCTGCCACAATCTAGGGTGAGAATCAGCTTGTAAAATCCTACAAGGCAAGCTGTTTCCTCTGTCAGCAAGTCCTCAGGATTAACATCTATATTGAAATTTCCAAAATAATCATCTCCACCTGCCCTTGTGAGCTAGGAGCACTGAGGAGGCTCCTTCTGGACTTCAAGCTCCGTGGGTGGAGATAATGCAGCTTGGGATCAGCTGGGATCTGCTCTAGACCAGCTGGTGACTTTGATTTCCTTTCCTAGCAACAAAATGCTCCCAGCACACACCTTTGATGCAGGTTGTGCTTGATGCACTACGTGGGAGTTTTATGAGCCATTGTGTTCCCTGTAGTTCAGGGGAATTTGGGATATTGGCACATCCCAGTACATTAAACAGTCAACTTGTTCCTTTTTCAGACAGGACAAGTAAAATTCACTTTGAATTTTTTTTTTTTTTTGACACAAAAGTTGCTAAATTTCCCATCTGAGCCTTGTCTTTTAGTAAAACTAAACCCCACAGCTGGTTCTGAGATTGCTGCCAGTGTGTAAAGCCCCATCAGGCCCAAAAGTAGCTAAAACAGGGCAAGAGGATGCTTGGGGAAAAACAGATCTTAATGAGGAAATGAAAAAGAAAGAATAGGGAAATGCAGTCACTTGGAAAACTGCTGAAGGTAGCAGAGATGAAAGGATACAGCAAACTACAGGGAAAAGCAAGAGAGAGAGGTGTGTGGGGAAGAAATGGTTTGTGCAGGATTGGAAACTCAGCTGCCTGCATAGGCAGCGCTGGGAGCCAAAGGTGTCAATGATCTGGGAGCAAAGTAGAGTTTCCTGTAGAGGGACATCAATTTAAACAGGTCTTTTGGAAGGAAAACTGCAGAGAAACACTTGGTAATTTGATCACCCAGGGTGGGATTCAGCTAAGTCAATGCAGGTATCTCTAAGAAATTTTAGGGTTATAGGGATCTAGACAGGATGATTTCATCCTGTCTTCTCCTGGCCCCTTGTTGGCACTGTAGATATCTAAATACTGCAAGACTGACCCCCAGCCATGTGTCTCTGAGGTCCTTCTCATGGGTGGAAGGTCTCAGTCCTTGCTCAGCCAAGCCATCAGACCAGAAGGCTGCAGACCTTGGTCAGACATAGAAGTTTTTTTATTTCTTTTTGCAGGCAGAGAAGATGTTGGCAGTTTCTTCTAAACTGAAATACTTCCACACCTTAAATGAGCCAGCCTAAACACTGTGTGTGGGGAGATTCTCACACCTCAGGCTTCCCCTCACATGGTACCATTTAAAGCCCTGTATTGAGCTACCACACAAGTCTCAATGGCTGGTTTTGGCTAGAGTTACAGAAATTCTAGATAAATCCCTTAGGGGGAAAAAAAGGATTTCCCCCCTAGTTTTGCATAATTCAGTTGTGTAATTTAATTATTGCACAAATTTTGCCCTGCTACAGAATTTTAAGAATGACCTGTGTTTTGCCTATAGAAGAAATCTCAGCTCCTGAAGAAAATGTTGAGAAAAGCTGTTCAGTGGCCTTTAAAAAATGAGGCTGGGGCCCACCTACAATTGACTTTGGGTTTATGAAGAGAACATCTTCATCAGCATGTTCCCAGAAACATGACCTGGGAGTTGGGCAACTGAGCTGCTCGAGTGCTCCTGGCTGCTGATCCTGGTCCTATCCATCATGTTGATATCCTTATTTTCAATTACTTTCTTTCCACACCAACTACTGGAAAAGCTGTAATTTGTTGCAAGCCAGTATATTTCTTTTACACTCTCTCTGCAGCCAAATCTCTATGTGCACTGTGATGAAGGGACCAATGGAAGGAGCAAACCAAACTTCAAACTTCAGTCTGGTTTTGGGTTCCCCAGTACAATGAACTTTAGTTGGGTGTTTTGTTTTACGTGGATTTCATCAAGAGCCCAGGGCAGTAGCTTTTGATGGGTCACAGGCTGTTCCCTGCACTGATCCAAGCTCCCTGTGAGGGACCAGGACTGGCAGGAAGATGTATGAAGGTTTTCACAAATAAAGGTCATGATTTGGTCTGTCTGTGTGAAATGTCTGAGCAGGCAGCCTGGCTTCGTTTACACAAAGCAGGGCCAGGGCTCTGCACTGTTTAATTGCCAGCACATTCCCCAGCCTGGTTTTGATCTACAGCAAGCTGGCAGATGGCATGGTCTGGGTGATGGGCCTGCAGCCCTTCCCAGCGGGCATTCTGGATATACCCAGCCTGTTCTGGGGAAAGATGGGCTGTGTGGACTTGTCAGAGCTGGAGAAGGGCCCGTTCTCCTCCCAGAGACCTTTCAGACAAGGTGAGACAGCCAAAGGATACAGAGAGAAAGTCTGTAAAGGGCTGAGAAAAGCTGGCCAGGGTGATGGTGCTGATCCCATCACACAGCTTCTGGCTGGTGTGCAGGCAGAGGGAGGCTTTAGGCAGTGATTTGGAGGACAACACGAGACTTGGGAGAACTCCTCCTCTATGAATTTTTAAGGTTTAATATATATGGTTTCTGCCCCAGCTCAGCAGGACCTCTCAAGCACCCTGGAAAGGGAGAGGGTGAGAAAAGCCAGTGTAAGGAAGAGGAGGAGGAGGAGGTTTGATGCTGGAGAAGTCCGTTCTCAGTGTGACCACAAGGTGGAACTTGGTACATACCGCATGCTCTGAAGAGGCACCCACTGGGAACAAGCAGCAGCAGCAATCCTTGGCCAGGGATGTACCCATGCATCTGGAGTCAGCACCCTTTCCCTGGTCCCCACAGGGAGCAAGAAGGGGAGTGCTGGTTTAGAGGATCCACAGGCATTTTTTGTTGGAGGTGAGAAGCTGTGCCAACAGCAAGGTCTGGTCCTCAGAGGATGTGAGGTGTCACTGGGGAGAATAAGCTGAGAGCAGTGAGTGGTGTCCTGGAGGTAGCAGAGGAGGAAAGAGGGTTTCCACAGGTGGGATCTGGTGGCATGGATGAAGTGAGGAAAGGACTCCAGAAGGAAGAACAGGGCAGGTGGGACCCTGCAGATGTGGAAGGCACCTTTCTGTCACATTCTTCAGTAGGAAGAATGGCATCATGTAAAATAGACCTGTCTTCTTGGTAACAAATACAGAGCAAGGCACAGTCTTTGGCCTCTTCAGTGGGAAAATCTCCCCTGAACATGGTATTAATTATTTGTTCCCATAGGCATTACTAGTTATAAGTTGCATCATGTGCATGATGTGATGGGGAAGTGGTGAGGTCATCACCAGCACAGGTATTTTTATTCTGCTCCTAAATTATCACAAGTCTGGGCAAACCAGCAGCTGAGTTTTGTCACATCATTTTTGTCAGCGTGCTCTGAGGAAACTGTGATCAGAATTAGGGTTGGACCACTTTTGGTGTTGCCTAAATATGATGGTGGTGGGAGAACAAGTGCAGCCCTAAAGAACTCAAAAGCCAACCTGCTTCTCCCAGTGTGAGGTGGTAATAGTGCTTCCTTACCTCCCTTGTGAAAGGATGTGATGGAGATTAATTAATTTTGGAAAATAATCTGAAGAGCAGCCTGTGCATTGCAGTGTTCTCACATAGCCCATTTCCTACCAGACTCTATGGCCACTCCATCTCCAAGTGCCTGTTTCCTGGATATTCAAGCACTTTGCTAACTTTGGGACCATGTTCTGACATCCTTTCCATCTGTTCTGTGAGTAATCCATCTGGAATCAATAGGGTGATGAGCACAGCCCCGATCCTGGGTATGGGGATGTGGATAACTTCACTCATGTGACCAGGGCCATTTATTTAATTGGGATTGGTCATATGGGTAAAATTGCACAGCCCACTGAGGTGCAGTTACCTGCAGTGAATAAGGCTTGGAGAATTCTTCCGTGAGCTATTTGCAGGAATCACTTCCTCCCATGCCGGAGTGTGATGGCAGCATCGTGTAACATCAATACCCAGTGTCACACTTACCCATCAGGCTTCTTCTGTGACTTGTGACATTGTCTTTAAATGACCTTAAGACCACAATACATCCAGCTCAGTCATTTCCCAAAGCAGGGAATTCCTGGTCTGATTATCTCATCTTCATTTTAGAAACAAACTGATTTGAACTGCTTTACATCTCTGAAGCCCTCACAACAGCAAAATTCACACGTTGCTGTTGTGGAGAGGTATCTCAACTCCTCAAATGCGGACCCTGTGCTTTGTGTGTGAGCAAACTTCGGGACTAAGTACAGTAAAATGTTCTCCAAGGGCATGGAGAGCTTTGAGCAGAGCTGTCACTGGCACTGCTATTAGGAATTAATGAGAAAATGAAGCACGGGGGCTCTGTGTGTTCCCAGATCAATCCCTATGGGACTCTGCTTGCTGCTGGACAGGAGAGCTGGTGTGTAGAAGCAAATTGTTTTGCTAAGGCAATTACGGGAGACTTCCCTATTCCTTTAATTAGATCAATCCTCTCCAGCACAATGTGAAATATGAGAAGTGCTCAGAGGCTGATAGCTAATAAATATCATCCAGCCATTACATCATGGTGCTCACCTCCTTGCAAGGGTAAAAAGCTCCCAGCTCCCAGAGGAGTGCTATGGAGATTACAGCTCTGACATCCAGCCCCTGTCTGTTCAGGGGGCCCAGAAAGGCTGGAGGTGTTTCCCAAACACCCACAGACTGCCTGGCTAACGTGTTCAGCAATGTCTCATTCAGAAATTGCCTTTATTCTCCTTCTCTGTCTGTGATCTGCAATGGCTGTGAGTAAATAGTTATTAGATGTACTGCTGTTCAAGGCCATGCAGTGGCTCTGCCTTGTCCCCAGAGAGTTTCTCACCTGCAGTGTATGGCAGTGATTAATGACTCTGACCCTGTCCTTGTGCTGGTCAAACAACCCAGTCCTCTGTGCTTCCCTGTGGGGGTTGGTAGGGCTTCCTTCAAACTGCAGAGAAAGAAGGGGGAGATGTCTGGATAGAAACAGAGAGAATGTTTGTAAAACCTGCATTGAATATGATGAGGGGCTGGTGATGGAGAGCCTTCATTTAGGTCTGTGGCTAAAACAATGGCATGGGGTTTGATGTTAAATTTCTTGGGCATATGCTGGTTCTGCAGTAAGGGACATTCACCCCAGTTTGACCCGTGTCCCTGCAGTACCTTCACCCTTGCAGCAGCAGCTTGCAAAGGCAATGACAAAAAAAAAAAAGTAAAGGTCTGTGACAAGGCGTGTGTATAAGTGCTGTTTTTCCCTTCAGAAAAGGTCATGGCTAGGGAAGAGATGGATTTTAGTTTTCCAGCCATTGCCAGGACAATGGGGAATGGCTGTGAGTTTCAGCAAAGGAAATTCATATTGGTCATAAGAAATTCTTCACCGAGAACATCTGAGCTCTTGTACAGGGATCTGAATTGGCTTTGGAGTCTCTGTCCCTACAGATATCCAAACTCACCTGCACAAGGCTGCAAGCAACCAGATCTACCTTTGAAGGTGACTCTTCACTTTGAAAGGGTGGTTGAACAAGAGAGCCCCAGAGGTTCATTCCAACCTGAATTATTCCCTGATTGTGTGTAATCAGTGACTTGTTAAATCCCTGAGGGGGCTTATTCCTGTACCAGAGTGCAGGGTAAATCTGAATTACAAGAATAAACCCAAAGCTATGCAGAAATGCGGGCACAGTGACTCACCCAAGTCACACAGGAAATCAGTGGCAGAGAAGACGTTCTCCGCACTCGTAGGAAAATACTCTTCTGTTGGTGGAAAAGGTAGAGCATTAAAACTCAGTTTCCGAGTATCTTTTGGGCCACATCTGCCCTGGCTAAGAGATGTTTTAGGCACCGTCTTCGGTGCCTGTCAGTGGGAACAGCACGGAGCAGCTCCGCACAGAAGAGAAAGGGTGGAGCCAGGCTCGCTCGGATCCAGGCGTTCGTGGGCAGGACAATCTGACAAGCCCAAGGCAGTGATTAGGAGCCACAAACAATATCTGGGACTTCTCCAGCCTCTGGAAATGATGCGTAAAATCCCACTGGCGTATGACCGGTGGAAAACTTGTTCCTTCTACCTGGGCAGCTGCCGGCAGGCTCCTCGGCTGAATTTTGCATCCAGCGTGTGAAGCAGGAGGAGAGACTTCCCACAGTCCCACCCCCAGCTGGACTCTGCCCTCCCCTGCCTTGCTGTGCTCCCGCTGTCCCGCTGCCTGCGCTCGCTCCTTGGAGCCCTGTGTGACACCGCGCCCGCCGGAGCTCCTGGATGAGCAGCGATCCCTGCAGGGGTGGCACGGCCCCCCAGCCCTCCCGACGGCCGCCGCCTCTTCCCGAGCCCCACACTGGATCATGCAGTGCATCCGAAGGCAGCCCAAGCGCACCGTGTCCCAGGAAAACATCCTACTGGAGCAGAGCCGTAGAGTGGCCGCGTTGAATGGCATCAGGCTGGGTAAGGGGCAGCTTGGGCAGACCCACCCTCGGCACCGGCAGCCTCTCCCTTTCTCTTTTCCCTGCGCAGAGGCAGTGCTCCACCCTAAACTCCAGGGTTATTTTTAAATTCCCAAGGTTTCCTTTCCTTTCGTTTGCCTGTAACCACACGCCAGATGCGTGAACCGCTTCGTTGGAGGCATCAAAGATTGTTAGCAAAGGGTCGGTTCCCAAATCTCTTGCTGGGCTTTCTGAACTGCCTCTGATTGAGGATGTTTGGGGAGGGCAGTGCCTTTCTCCTGCCCAGTTTTAGCCCTGCTCGGTGGCGTCTTGCCTGTTGCTGTAAGAGCCCAGAGAACCACGCAGAGGTTGCCGATGAAAGAGGAAACCCGGGGAGTTTCATAACTTGTGTGCCTGGCTGTGAACTCATTGCTCGTTCCTGCTCTCTGGAGGCACAGCCCAAGTGGATGCGAGTCCCTTGATTCCTATGGACACAGAGGGCAGGTGGAAGTGGGAAATAGCCGTTCACCCACCCGAGTTCTTTAGATTTTACCAGAAAGGCTTTCTGCACTTTTAAACTAGCAAACCTGAGTTAAGCCTGGTCTGTAAGCAGGTGGGATGGGGAGAGCAGGTGGGAGGAGGCTTGTTTTATAGCGACTGTAATCAAGTTCTATCAGATCAGCAGATTTGTGGGAACAGTGCAGCGATATGAATTATCAGTGGTATCCTAACTGTCTCCTCAGTGAGCTCAAAGCCCGGCTCCTACCGCGACAGCTATTGTTTTATTGTGCTTCCTGCTTGCTGTAAACCTGAGCTAGATAAGCCAAAGGCTAACATTTCTGATGTCTCAGTGTCTAAAGCTTCCTAGTGCAGTGTATTAACATGATGGTTATTGCAGTGCTGTGTGTGCTTGAGGCACTCCTACCTTGGCCAAACATGATTTTTGCTCTGAACATCATTGCGCGCTGAATATGTTCTGTTCAGAAAGCGTGTGATTGATGTTTGGCAAGGAAGGGGGTCCTGACCCTTGAAAGGCACTCAGGAATTTTGCATGCCAGGTGTGTATTTGGTGCTTTACAGAGGATGCTAAGCAAGACCCAGTCCTGCCACGTGTTTCAGGCAGGATTTGCACATCTATTTCAGTGCAGTGATTGTGCCTCTCATTCTTAATGTTGTTATATAGTTGGGAGTCAATATCCTTGTCCTGCTGCCCAGTGTTTTTTATCTTTGAAATGATGTATGTGTACAATGACTCTGGTTTCTTTGATATGAGTTTTCATTTCTGTGAGATAGAGCTCTGAACCACAAACCTCCTCAGCTTCAGGCTTTGAGCAATCCTGTCTAGTGGAAGGTGTCCCTGCCCATGGCAGGGAGGCGGAATGGGATGAAAATGGGATGAACCTGTAAGGTTCCTTTCAACCCAAACCAATCCATGATTCTCCGTGGGATTGTTAGGAAGAAATTCTCAGGTTTCTGCTGGGAAAAGGTGGGTTTTTTTCTGGAAAGCACTTCAAATAACCAGCTGAGAGTAATGTCCCACTGACACATCAGGGGTGTGTTTATGGTTCCTGTATCAGCAGATCAGAGTGTCTTATGCTGCAACTCTGGTCTAACAAAATGCTGCTGCAGGTAGGAATACAGAAGTTACGTGACTCACCCGAGAAAAGAGTCTGTGCCAGTGCTTTGTTGGGTGTAGGAAGCAGAGCCCAAAGCACTGGCCCTCTTCCCTGGCCAGTTTTGCTGTGTGAGCTTGAACTTTTGCTAGACAGACTCTTAGCAGCCTGACACAGGCTGTGCCCACCCTGTTAAGAGGATGCCCCTCTTTCTTGTGGGTGGTTCAGGCAGGACTTGGGGTCATCACTGACAGAGATCATCTCTGCGTGACTGCTCTCTATCTGAAAGGCCCCTCACATCAAAGGGATGTCAGAGCTGTTAGGCACTCATGATTGGCCCTCTTGCCCTTTTCTGGCCAAACCTGCTGTCTCCTAGAGGGAAGCTTGTCTCTGTCCTCTCCCTGGCTTCTCCAGCTGCCCCTGCCTAACCCTAACCCCCTACCATCTTTCCTCTTTGCCATGCCTTCACCATGCACCGTCCATCTTCATCCGTCCCTCCTGCTCTAACGAAGTCCAGTGCCCTCCTTTGCTGATCATTTAACCTTTCCTGGTCCTCAGGCACAGTGGCCAAGGATGAGTGGGAGGGCTGCTCCCACCCCATAGTTAGATCCTGGGAAGAAGAAGGGGAGTTTTGACTGTGCTATTACATTGACTGGGCTGTGCTGGTGAACAGTATGAATGCCTCTGAGCTCCAGCTTGTGTCTGAACTGTGTGGTCCAAGCCTGGAGGTGAGGAATCTGCCCTTGGCCACCACCTGTGCCCATCCAGATTTGTCTTTATTACATTGGTGCAGCTCTTTGGGATGTCCTGGTAGCAGGACACATTACAGATGCTGCATGCAGAGTCTGTGGAACAAAACATGCACTGGTTAAATGGGTTTCTCATTCCACGCTTATGGAGGCATCCAAAGGATTTGATGGTTTTCCTGCTTTCCTCCTCATGTCACCCTAGGATGATACGTCCTCCTCCTAGTCCTTTAATGATGCCTCGAGTGGTTGGGATCTGAAGAAAAAGAAGGAATGAGGCTGGGAGCCAGAATAGAAATGTGGGTTAATAGGGAGAAGGGAGAAGTTGGTTTCCTCTCCAGGAACCTTGAGGAGAGCCTCAGGGATGTTAGTGAGGCTGCAGTCTGTGCACTTGGAGGACCTTTGCCTTAGAGCGGAAGCCAACTCAGCACAGTTCAGGAGACCAAGAACCTGTGAAGCTGTTGTGCTGTCTGTCCTTCCTTAGATGATCTGGCCTCTTATCAACCCCTGGGAATGCTGCCAGGTCCCATAGCTGGCCTCAGAAGAAACTTGTCACCCTTCTGTGCTTTGCAGGAGACAGCTTTTTTTCTTCTCTCCATGAATTTTTTTCAGAGGTTTTCAGTGGGGGAAGCATTCAAATTCCCCTCTTAGGAACCTCTAGACCAGTCATGAGCTGAGAAGCTCAGGGGATGCTGTAGTGGGGAAGACAATTAACAAGATAACTAATTTAATGTTGAGGAAAGAGAGAGGCCAAAGCCACCTTTGCAGGATCTCCACCTTCCACTCAGATGCTTTCAACTCTGGAAGTTTCAGCCCAGCCCGGCTCAGCTCTGGGCATGGTCCTTTACCTCTGCAAAACCAGTAAATGGTGTGAGCAGCTCACAAAGTGGACACTGGACACCCCTGGTATTTATCTGTGATGTAAATCTCAGGCTCTGGCAGCCTAAAATGCTCTCTTTAGGCCAGTGTATCCCAGTTACAAGCTCACAGTGCTGGCTTTTGCTGCTGCCACCATGACCCACCTTGGTGCTTTGCAGCACCTGGCGCTTCAGTTTCCTGTATGGAATGTCAGGAGAGTGGGAATTTGGCCACTTGGATCTCATGGTTTTGTTTTTCAAGCAGGCCTTGAAGTGATGCTTGGTAGTTTATTGTCTTGCCTTGTGTAAAAGCCAGTGATTCAAAGCAGCTGTGTCTCTCAGAGAAGAACCAACCTGATGTCACAGGGGACACTGCAGTAAAAAAAATGTTATTTGTGAGACCCCACATTATGTTTGTGTAGTCCTGAAGAATTTCCCTGGAGGTGAGTGGCAGGTGGCTGCAGGTGGCCAAGTCTTGATCTGCATTGTCAAGATAAGGTTAGAAAAGTTTCCTGTGAGTTGGGATGTGCATGGTCAGCACTGCAGGGTTAAATGCTGCTGCGCCAGCTCTTGAACCAGCCTTTCATGCAGTGTCACAGAGCTGCAAGGTGCCTGTTACTCTCATGTTTCATGCTCTCACCCTCCTCAGCCCAGGTCTGTAATTAATGGGTGGTTTGAGGGACAGATTCTCCAAGGTATTTAGGTATGTGTAAGTCAGGCACTGCTGAGACACTCAAAACCGTGTAGAATGCCAAGTCTGTGTTTTCAGAGTCTCACTAGGTGCCTCTTGCCTCTCTAGATGCCCTAAGTGCTTTCCTGAATCTAGGCTAAGTTGTGAAATCCGAAGCTCCTGCAACCAGAAGGTCTGGTTGTTATTACTTGACATTTCATTGGCCTTGTAGTGTAAGAAAGACAAAGACTCTTTGGATGGTTGAGCGATGAGGAGAGCGTGGCTGCTCCTTACTGCTGCCTCAGTGATCTGTTGCTGCCTGTCACCAAGCTTATCTCTCCTAAGCTTCATCTGCTCTGCAAAATTCCCATGTGGATAGGAAGGCACTGCTTGCCAGAGGAAGATGAGCGATATCTTTGTGTATTCCTGTTTCCACAAAGGAAATTTTGTTGCAGAATAGATTTGAAATCACTTGAAAGTTCCTGACAGCATTCCAATGACAAGTTACGCAATTTTCCTTTCTCTGCTTTTGCTGTTCTGTTGTTGGTTTTGTTGTAGTTTTTGCGTCCTAACAGTAGACTGTATTTGCTGGGAAGGAGATATTTTATCTTTGTAAAACACCTGAGAATTATAACACAAAGTGTTCAGGCTGAGAGACATATGAGGCTTCAGCCTCTTTTGTGGCCATGAAGTGGCGTGGAGGATTTCTGGGTCTCTGTTCTGCTGTCCTCCCCAGACCTGGCTGCCCCCATGGAAGGGAAAACACTTTGAGCATCATTTTTTGAGCTGTCTCTTAAAACATTACCACTTCTGTTTCTCTACAGGCCTCAAAGATGACAAGGACCTGAAGTTCCTCCTGAAAGGCAGTCAGCTGCTAAAAGTGAAGTCGAGCTCCTGGAGAAAGGAGCGGTTCTATAAGCTCCAGGAGGACTGCAAAACCATATGGCAGGAGTCAAAGAAGGTGCTGAGATCCCCAGATTCGCAGATCTGTGAGTAAAGTTTGCTTTGTCAGAGGTGCCTGGGGTGAGCCAGGACCATGATGTGGTGTGGAGGTAGGGCTTGGAGCTGTGAGAGCAGGTCCTTCCTTCCTCCTGTGACACAAACTGAGTGATGCTGTCAGCTCGGGGACAGCCAGGAGGAATCTGCCGTGTCAGGAATGGCCACATTGCCCAAGCTCATGAGCTGCTGCCTCAAATGGTTGTGGGGTGGGCTGTGCTGGTCTCAGCAGCCCTGCCTGGCTCGTTTCCTCCCCAAATTGTTGAAGTCACTCAGGTGCCCAAGCCCTAATGCTTGGTGTGAGACATGGTATGAACATCTGTGGTGTGTGTGGCTGTTGCTGCTTTCCTGCCTGCAGCCCTGGGGAAAACTGGCATTTAAACCTCACCAGGGAACTGCCGAGATGTGGAAATCCAAGGGCTGACAGGAGATGTCTCATCCTGGGAAGGAAAGCCTTTTCTCATCCTTATCTTAGAAACCCAGGATCTGCCCTGTTGTAAAAAGTCCAGATACTACAATTGCCATTATATGGCACAGGAAAAACCATTCTGTTCCAGCAGCACCCAGCTTGGCACTGTAATTGGGACCCCAATTGAACCCAATTGTGCAGTCAAAATGGAATCAGGCAGGGGGTGTGTCTGTTTATATATTTTTTTTCTTCTCGTTTAGTATTTTTCTGGCATATTTCTCTATATTTTCTGACATTTTTTCCTCATATTTCACTGATCATTGTGGTCTTGTAAATCCGGGAGATAAATTAGCAACGTGGAATATGTTTTATGGCATGTTGAAATGTGTTAATTACACAATTTTTTTTGGTAATGATCACAATTAACTAAATGAAGGGTGGGTCTTCCAAATTACCTCCCTTCCTCCCACAAATACTGATAAGGCTTTCAGTAGGAGGAGTAAAGTAGCAGGGTAAAATATGTTTGGTTTGTAACCCTGATGGCCACACTCTTCTCACATGACTTTGAGCACCTCATTTAATCTCTTTGTGAATCCTTCTCCACACATTTTTTTTCTCTTCCTCTAACTAACCGTAAAAGGCTTTGCATTATAGAATCACAAAGGTTTGGGCTGAAAGGGACTTTAATGATCCTCCAGTTACAGCTTGCTGCCATGGGCAGGGACACCTCACACTATCCCAGGTTGCTCCAAGCCCCATCCAGCCTGGCCTTGCACAGTTCCAGGAATGGGGCATCCACAGCTTCCCTGAGCAACCTGTGCCAGTGTCTTGTCACACTCTGAGTAAAGAATTTAATTCTATCATCTAATCTAAATTTTTCCTTTTTTTGTTTAAAACTGTTCTCCCTTGTCTATCGCTGTCTGCCCTTGTAAAAAGTCCCTCTCCCTCCTTTTTTTTTATAAAAGGGGAAGGCTGTAGTGACACCTCCCCTGAGGCTTTGGGTTGGAGGCTGTCCCCTCCTGGGTGTTTGGATGCCCAGCCTGGCAGGGTCCTGAGCTCAGCTGGGCTCTTCAGGTCTCCCAGTGCAATAACCCATCATAGCAACAACAAACAGAGTCCTCAGTGAGTGTTTGCTCCCTGGGAACGCCTGCTCTGCTGAGCTCTGTCCCATATAAAACCAAAGTCCTTTCCCAGGTAATATATACATTGCTATATATAAATACCTTGCTAATGCATCTTGTTCTAAAACAGACAGGGACAGGAGTTGAGAATAATGACTTTCAGAGCTCCCTTTCCTGCGCTCTGAGCCAGCAGTTTCCAAATTATGGGGTCTGAGAGCACCTACAGCAACAGTCCTAACCCCACCGAGTCCTTGGAAGTAAATGGGAAGGGATCCTTGTGCTGTGGCTCCAGGGACCCTGATGTTTGTCTGGAGAAGCCCTGGTGGATCCATGGCTGTGGCAGTGGCATGGAGAAGGGGTGCAACTGTGACTGTTTTATAAAAAAAGATCTATTTTATATTGTTTATTAATATTATATTAATGTATAAAGGATATTATTTAATCCTTTGAACTGGGCTCTGGGCACAGGCTGGGGGTGTGTCTGCGTGGGTGTGGATTTACAGCTCTCCAGATACACTTTGGTAACTGGGCACAGCCAGCATTGCCACACTGCTGGAGACAGGCAGTGCCACCGTGGGCAGGAGAGGCTGCTGTGCCCTGGGAGTGTCCTCAGTGACACGTGGAGATGGAGCAATGTTACCTGATGGCTCACAGCACCGTGACACTCCATGCAGGCACACCTTTCCCAGGGAAAGATTCTTCTTTTTGTCAGGATAACAGCAGTGGAGACAAGTCAGTGGAGGCAGAGCTTGTCCTGGCAGCTCCATGAAGGCAAACTCTGGCCAGACTTTGCACCCTGGCACCTGTCTGGCTGTGAGAGCTGGACAGGCTGTGTCACACATGTTCCTGGGAAGATGTGAGCCTGTGCCTGCACTTGTGGTGCCAAGCTCTTGGGAGGGTTGGAGGGACACCTTGGGGCTGCTCCAGATGCACCTGAGCCTGGAAGTCAGCAAGAGGGATGAGTACTGACTCCTGCCAGGTCCCAAGCTGTAACACCAAGGATGTCCATTTTTATAAAATCATAGAATGGTTTTGGTTGGAAGGGACTTGAATGTTTCCAGGGATGGGGCAGCCACAGCTTCTCTGGGCAACCTGTGCCAGGCCCTCAGCACCCTCACTGTAAAGAATTACTGCCTGATAGCTAATCTAAACCTGCCCTTTCAGTGTGAAGCCATTCCCCTTTGTCCCATCACTCCAGGCCCTTGTCCAAAGTCCCTCTCCAGATCTCTTGGAGCCCCTTTAGGTACTGGGAGGGGCTCTAATGTCTCCCTGGAGCTTCTCTTCAGGTTGAACACCCCCAGCTCTCCCAGCCTGTCCCCAGAGAAGAGGGGCTCCAGCCCCTGGAGCATCTTTGTGGCTTCTTGTGGAGTCACTCCAACAGGTTCACATCCTGGGAGGCCCCAGAGCTGGATGCAGTACTGCAGGTGTTGTATCCTGAGAGCAGAGGAGAGGGACAAAATCACTTCCCTCAACCTTCTGGTCATGTCTCTCCTTGCCTTCCTCTTTTATTAATCCTCTGAGTCCTTCCATTCCCAAGTTTTCTGAGTGCTTGCCATGTATCAGTTTCATTATGGAGCTTTCAACTTCACCAGGTTGCTTTGGGTCCAGGTAGAGAGTGGATTACCCTTGGCTCCTGTTGTCCTGTTGGCCTCTGACAGGCTCTATCACCACAGCTGCCTTCTCATTTGGTCCAGAGTGAAGGCTGTCACATCAGAGGAAGAGTGCAGGGTTGTGATTTGAGACCCAAAATCAGGGACTTCAGGGCGAGTCTCTCCAGAGGGTCACCCTTCCTTGTTAACAGACACTGACTTTGCTCTCCAGGACAAAGCCTTTCTAAAGCTGCAGATAAGCTCCCTTCTCAGGATGGAAAAAAGGATGAGCAGAATGGAAACCGGGAGGTTTAGAAGCAAGTCTAATCTTATCTGCAGCGTTGCTGACAGCAATGGATGCACCTCAGAGGAGCGAAGTCTGGGTAGAGCAAGGGTTATGTTTTTGTTTGGATAGCTTCTTGTTATTCCTGTTGGTGTTCTTACGACCATGTGGAAGAGCTATTTGTAAACCATTGTGTGGTGGAGTCCTGTAGATAAAACTGGGGACTGCCAGGGTTAGACAGGAGAACCTCAGATGTTTGAAGTTCAAAAATCAGGGTTGTGGCGGGAACAGATATTGCCTGGATCAGATACAGGAGGTACAACCAGTACCTGCCTCTATTGTCTTTATTTTAAACAACTGGGAATTTAAATTAGATGCTGTCTTTATAGCTGCATTACCCAAAGAGGGCTTTGGGGATAAGCTGTCCTTCCAAAATGGTTTCTGAGCAGGTAGAATAATCCATTTCTTCCTTATTGTTAATAATTCCTTATTTTTCACTATGTTCCATTTAGGCCCCAGGGCACTTTTTTTTTCTCCCAAAAGCCCTTTAAGCATCTGAAGTCTGTTTTTCGACAGGTGTGTTCTGCCCTGTGTGTACTCCCTGGTTGCCTCCAGCAGAAACACGGATGCTGGGCACCAAGGGCTGCACAAAAGCACCTTTAAAAATTCATTTTTCACCACAGCCTGCTCCATCCTGTGTCTGAGCTACAACCAGGCCCACAAACACACTGCTGCTCTCATTATCTTAACTGATGTAAAGGGGCCACGGGAGAGTGGATGCTTCTTTGGCCCATGAGGCTTTTCCACAGCTTTCTCCCTGGGCTCCAAAAACAGAGTTAAAATGGCAGGATTAACAGTTTTGGGGCAAAGAAAAGATCTGTGTGAGGGAGCTGGAAAACAGTTCGTTCTGAGGCAATTCACTCCTGAGCATCACTGTGGTGTGAGGGAGGAGAGCCAAAGTGGGCAGAGGGACTCGGTTGCAGGAGCAGCAGCCTGTCAGTAGCACTGTCTTCTTTAGCTCTGGTCAAATGTCAGATCGCATGTAGGTGAAAAAAAAAAAAAGGCAAAAAGGCATTTGCTGCTTTCAGTGAAATTGATTTTTGAAAGTATTTTCTTAAACCAGCTGTAATCCCTAGTGTGAGCTCACTTAAGCCAGGCTCAATCCCTTTCAAAACTCTCTCAACTCAGGGATTTGTGGGAATGGTTGAAAACTTACCGGTGAATCATCCTTTTGAGCAGTTGGTGGAGAAACAGGGAAAGGCAGAAGGAAAAGGTTGAACAAGTCAATTAGATTTAGGGGTGCTAGAGTGGGACCCCAGGGATGGTGCTTTGGTACCCCCTCCACTCTGTCTCTCCTGGAGGCTCAGGGAGGTGACGTTTTCCATGACAGCCGTGAACGAGCTTCACACACTGAACCACGGATGACTCACTGGGGCTGCATCATTGAGTCACGAGCAGTGAAGTCAAGAGAGAACGTCAGGAGTTGTAGCTGAAATACTTCCATTTCTGGCCAACAGCTTTACGTAAAAATTACTATTGTTGGATTTTTTTCCCCTGTATTTTGATTAAAATAATCAGTTTTGGGAGGCGAGCTAAATTCAGTTGCACTACTGAGTATTGCAAGTGATAGTTGTATTATTACTTGAAGTCATGAAATTGGTATTTTGATCTGATGATTAGTTATTCTCGCTATTAAACATGCTCAGAATTTGTTCCTGTTCCTCTGACTTCTGGCACAGTTATAGGATATTTTTGCTTGGTTTACTCATAGAACAAAAGGTTTATGTTTATAGCCTAAGACCAGCGTTCAGCAGAAAACATTTTCCTTTGCTTTTGGCTTGCTGTGAAATTTACGAATGTCCTTAAAATGCCATGCAGTGAACATACCACACCACTTTTGTGGAGGAATAAATTATTGTCTCCATTGAATTAATGACCTGAACTTGCTTGCAGAGGAACAGGAAGGATGTAATACTGCTCCGTGTTTGCTCGAGTCAAGAAGTGAAAGCTTGAAATTGTTCCTGATAAGTGTCTAAAGTCAACAGAAACTCTCAGCAACCTGTGTGCACACAGCAGGTAGCTGGCTGCACTGACAGCTTCCTTCTGCAGTTTCTTGAGGAATCATTGCTTTCGTGGTCAGACATGTATTTATCCCTGGAAAAAATATTTGCTGATGCGAACACGTTATGCAAGGCGGCCGTCAGCTGCGAAAACAAAACCGTCTGTCTGTGGGTCTCATTATTTTTTATCAAAATCGCTCAAGCCATAAACCACGTCATTTCAGATGCAGAGCTGCCTGTTTCTTCGATTGAGTTTTGAATCAGGCCACCGCGGGTGTCGCTGGGACAGTTTTCATCACAGGCAGCACGCTGACAAATATTGACCTTATTCTCTGTAGCATATGTTAAATGCAAAGGCAGAAGTGTTGAGAGCCTCAGATCCAAATTTAGTGGCGCTGTGATGGCAGGGGAAGTAGGAACTGGTCACCAAAATAGTTTGCAGGGCCCTGGTTGTGTGGAAGGAATGTAAATAGAGATCACTCTTTGCTTCAATGCTCCAAATCATGATGGGTAGACTGAAAGATTGGGTAAAGACCTTACATGAAAAGGTATTTCCAAACAACCTGTAAAATTGCACGTGCATTGTATCACTGATTGTTAGCTGGTGAACACACGCCAGCAACGAGGGCAGACTGCTGTGCAGCAGATCTCGAGTTAAAACAACCTGCTGAGTGTGTCGGTGGCAGGGGGAGTGGGGAAGAGAATGGATGAGGAATCAGCAGCTGGGGCTGGCCATAATTCACACGCAGGGAGATGAAAGAGCAATGCCAGCAGGGCCAGGAAGGCACGGCACAGTGGGGCTCATGCTGAACCCACCCGTGAGTCATTATGTTAAAGTATCCCTCAGGGATGAGAGTGATGGATAGCCTTTGGTATTCCCAGCCCAGGGAGCTGACAGAGCTCCAGCTCCCACTGATTACAAAGGTCCTGATCCCAACTGCGTTTGGCCATTAGCATCAGCCACCCCTGGTGAAACCAAAATCAGCTGAACGGCTCTTCCTGGGGTGAAACCAAAGCGAGAAGCAGCACACAGGGCACACTCAGTGTGTTGTGAAATCCATGAAGAGTCTCTGCAGGATGGTCCCGGGGTCAGGTAGCAGCTTTCGTCTATTCCTGAGAAGATGCTGAGCCGAGGTGCAGCTGGTGAGGGTCTGGCCTCTCTGCAGGCGTGAGGGATGGTGTGCAGGCTCTGTACGGCTGAGCACGTTTCTCATCTGCATTTCTTGACAGTAAACAGAAGTGACTTACTGAGCCAATTAGAGTGGGATGGAGTAATTCAGTGTGACTGAATGCCACATTGCACAGATCGCCTGTTACTGACAGGGGGTAGGATAAGGAAAGGATCTGAGGAGTTCTTCCCCCAGAGTGAAAAGCTGCCCCCCTTCCCTAAGGAGTAACTCGAGGAAGGCTGTTTTGGCAGTGCCCATACAGTGACCCTCCTCTCCCACTTCATCAGCAAAGGCACAAGGAAAGAGAAACACCTGTCAGTCCTTGTCCTTCACATGCTCAGTAGTTTGCAGGAGATGTGGGTTCGGTTTATTATTTTCTCTCTTGACAAATACTCTTGACAAAATGTCTCATCTCAAAGGGCTGCCTATCAAACAGGAGGAAAACAAAGGGATTGTTCTCTGCCTCTGTTCCTCCTTTCCCTCTATTCCTTAGGGTTACCAAAGAGTTTACTGTTCATGCTCCCAGCACTGTCTGGACATTTCAATTGTGGAACAGTGATGAGGGAAGAGATGGAGAGACCAGGACTCATCTCTCAGAGAAGAGCTCTCATCATTAGGAATGTTGTCAGGCTCATCCTTCTGGCTCTTCTACACCAGAATCATAGAGTGGCTTGGGCTGGAAAGGACCTTAAAGATCTTCCAGCTGATTTACTTGATGAGGTGTTCCTTCTGCATGAGGAGATGAGTTTGCAGGTGTAACACCAAGCTTCTTGAAAGCCATGAAGAGAGAAATCCAAATCAAAAGAGATACCCAAAAGATACATGTTGGTTGCTTGAAAAAATCGTGGCTGTCAAAGGAATCTGAGGGCCTGAGTCATCCCTGCCTGCTGATGCCAGGAGTGAAAGAGAAAACGGGCTCTGGGCTGAAAATCAGCAAGGGAGAAGCACAAGAGCAGGATCCAGTGATGAAAACTGAAAGGAGGGCTAGAAAGAAAGTTCTCAACATCTCCCTGAGAGCAGTTCAGACAGGAGGAGTTCCACTGGCTGCAGGGAACCCTGCTGTGTGTCCGTGGCAGTGGGGAGCCTTTGGCTGTCCCAGCAGCATCCACAGCAGCCAGGAAGGCTGACCAGAACGTAACCTGTGTGAGTCGGTGTCGGGAGGCCAGGAAGAACACAGGCTTCCTTGTGCTGTGCGTCATGTTTTGGGCCCTCTACAAACCACCTCTTCAGCAGACGCAAACACTCAGAAGTAGATGCAAACTTTCCAGATTCTCTTCTGCTTGTGGTTATCTCCCCGCTGTGGCGTGATGGGGAAGGAACAGGGAGGCTGCAGGGAGATGTGATTGATGGCTGTTTGCTGCGAGTGTTCCTCTGCTGTGAGACGTCTCTGTCCCCCGGTTGTTTTTGATTTCTCCTTGCAGATAGCTCAGCTGAACATACAGTTAGTTTGGGACTGCTAATAGAGTACACTGGCTGTCTGGGAGCAGCTGATAAAGTACTCATGCTGGGTTAAGATTTTCCAGAAAAGAGATAACTTTAGCAGATGGCTTGGGCTGAGTCCTTTGGCTTCAGCTTTTTTATTGATAGATGAAAACAGTACACAAAACCAAGCTATGGAAAGCTATAAAAAGTGTCCTTCCTTACCCTGCTTTTCTAACAGTTCCTGTGGTGATAGTTTCTCTCCTTGTCTCTTTTGTGACTACAGTAGACACCAGTCCTGCTCTTCAGCCTTCCTTGTACTTTTTCTGTATTGAGGAGCTCTTTTATCTCCATCATCCTCTTCTCAGCACACCCTGAAGAGATCAAGGCAGCCCTTCCAGACACAGGTTTTCAATCTTTTTTTCCTCCCACACAGCTCTCTTTTCCAGTGGATTCATGCAGCCACGTAATGGTTTCCAAAGAATCCATTCTAAATTTCCAGTATTTAACATCAGATTTTCTGGTCTTGGAAACACAAGCCCATTGCCAACCCAAAGTTTAGGGATTGATTGCACAAGCAGACTAATGAGCCATTCTGCAGGACAATAACTCTTGAGAGCCAAGCAGTGGTGAGCAGCTGGCAGGTGCGGAGGAATAACAGGATGATCCTTCCACTTCACTACCATAAGCAGAAGAGACCCAGAGAGGAGGAGAATCCCCTACTTATGGACAGTCTGAGATGCCCAGCCTGAACTTCCTTTCTGGTCAAGGGTCCACTGTAGCCATGGATTCAGGGTATGAATTATCTTACCCTGAAGTTTTTGTTTGAATAGGACAGAACAGTTGTGTTCCAAAAGCTGCTTTATTTCCCACCAGCTATAGAAGAAGCCTGAACAAACTTTAGACTTTCTGATTGAACTGAATCTGGCCGAACACGATAGTACGCTTTATATTCAAGGTGAAGTTCCACCTGAGGCACAACCACTATAATTTGATTAATGTCCTGCTTTAACCAGGCAAGGTCACCAGCAAGGCCCCCCTGTGGGAGAATTGCAGCCCTTTTCTTTCTAAGCTGGTTTTAGTACTCAAACCCATGAACTTTCACTCGAAGGTAAATTGGCCAGATAAAATAATTCCACATCAGCCCATCCCAACCCAACCTTTTCCTCCCCTCCCCATAGCTGAGCAACTGTTGGCCTTTACAAAGTGATAATCAAAGACCACACAAAGATAGCGGCTCATAATTGTCAGGGAGGAGCTTTGCCAGCTCCAGGGAGCTCCTCATGGTGTGTTCTTGTATAGGAACCAAACCAGCAAAGTGCTGTGAAAGGTGTTTGACCACCCCAGCATCTGGTGAGAACTTGAAGCAAATATTAAGTGTTGCTTTTGGAAAGTCACCGATTTTTGAAGACTGAAATTTTGGGTGGTTCTTTAATGTTTTTTCTCCAGCAGCTGAGCATTATCGTGACTGCTCTGGGAAAAAAAGAAAGTTTTCAAACCTCTAATGAGCATCTGATGAATTTTGGGTGATCCCAAGGCAGCATTGCCAAAAATGAGCAGGTGGATACTGAGATGGGTTTTTCCACAGTGTTGCCTTTGAATGAACTAGGCTCTTTAATGGTGAAATGGATGTTTAAAGGGAAGTTTCTCCTGTTCAGCTGAACTCTGAGGATATTTTATACTTATGCACTGCTTTTCAGCAAAGCTCCAGACCAGGTTGCTCCAAGCCCTGTCCAACCTGGCCTTGAACACTTCTGGAGATGGGGCATTCACAACTGCTCAGGGCAACCTGTGCCAGTGTTTTGTAGATGTATGAAGTGACCCTTGAAAGACAGAAAGAGGCTGTGGGTGCTGCTGGGAGCTTGCCTGATTTCAGCCCAGTTTGAGGGCACTGATTGCTCTCAAGGGCATTTTAGGGTTGTCTCTGTTACTTACATCTGTTTAATAAAAGTCTCTTAATACACTGCTCCTTCTGGATTGCCTCGTGTGTGCATTTTGCAAACTTGTAGCAACTTCAGCGTTCATTTCCACCAGCTGAAGAGAGAGATGGAAATAGAGAAGGATGATCTTGAAAACAGTGTTTTCCTTTCTTACAGCAAAGAGGATAAAGTCTGCCCTTGACAGGAGTTAGGATGGAGTACGGATGACACCAGACTGCTCTGAAGCTTTGGTCTTTGCCTCCTTAATTTGCACAACTTTGACTAAGAGGAACAGATGGGTTCTTAAATTTTACCTTCTCACTCTTTTTGCAATCTAAAGAAGGACGGTTTTGTTCCCTACCCTTCTCTTACCGAAGTCACCTCTCATTTTGCCCAGAGAGACTGTGGACTTCTCATCCCTGGAATTGTTCAAGGCCAGCTGGATGGGGCTTGGAGCAGCCTGGGATAGTGGAAGGTGTCCCTGGACATGGCAGAGGGTTGGAACTGGATGATCTTTAAGGTCCCTTCCAGCCCAAACCATTCTGTGGTTCTGTGATGTTCCTGTGGGGTGATGTTCACGGGGAGGCACAGCTCACTCTCTCCATTCTCAGCAGGGATGAGTTGAGGGATGCTCAAGTCAGGGGTGCTCCAAGGACTTGGAACCAAACTCTTGGCAGTGATTTGTGTCTCATAAACAGGACATCGCAGCACGGCACCTACAGCATATTCTGCTTCTTTGTTAAGTAAAGAACGCAAGGAAAGAGGTTTTCTTTTTAAAATTTCTGGCTCTTTCTGGTGCTTTTGAGTTGAATTTTCTTTAGTACCTTGGGGAAGGGGAAGGGAACCCTCCAGAGGTTTCAGGAAAAGGAGAAAGAATAATTTTTTAATATTCCTCACCAAGTAGAGATAAGGCTGACTGAACCCCTGCTGACAGCAGCCTCTGCTTTCTTTCCACAGTCTCCATTGAAGATATTCGGGATGTGAGGTCAGGCCATAAAACAGAAGGTATGGAAAAATACGCCAAGGATGTCCCAGAGTATCGCTGCTTTTCCATCATCTTCAAAGACCAGCGGAAAAACCTGGACCTCATTGCGAGTTCAGAGGATGATGCCAACCACTGGATCTCTGGCCTTGGGAAAATCATAGCCCACAGCAACTCCATGAACCAGAAACAGAAACTCCAACAGTATCCTTTGCCTTATAAAGTGATTAATCACGGACAAAGATGCACTTGTCTTTCCCTGTGGGTGGGGATAGCAGGCTAACCTCCTTTTTTTCCCTATTGGCCCTGGGCACTGGATTTTCACTCTGCACCCAGGCAAGCTCCCTGGTTTCCAATGCTTTTTCCCCCTGTTTTACAATGATACCAGCAAGAGTGGAGTCAGGCTTAATGTAGCTCCTTAAGCAAAGAATTCCCTCTTTCATGGAGCTCCAGATAAAACAATCATTATTTTTTTTGTGTTCTTCAGGGGTCTGTTTCACTTGCATTGCAGTAAACTCCAGGACAGACACTCCTTGGCAAGGCATGAAAAGCCCATACTGTTTACCGTGTTTCTCGGTAATACAAGGAGAGGGAACTGATTCTCTTCTTCTCACTGCCAATTTACTCCAGGGTAGCTCCACTGACTTGAGTGAAATTACTCCTTATTCGCCTCAGCATGGGAGGAAGTTTTGCCCTGAAAAAATGTGCAGTTGCTCTAGTGACAATGGTGAGATCAGAAAGGAAAAAGCACAGGGCAGGAAAGGAGAGGGAATTTGTTATGAAATGGAGAGGGGCTGGTTATTGGGTGAAATCCTGCTGAATTCACAGGGAATTTTCCCTGGGGCTGCATTTCACTCAGTAAGTTGCTTTGCAAACTGAGATTTCATGTATAAAAAGAGAGAATATCTGTGGGTGTAGTTTTGGATGGATTTTCTTCAGTCCCTGTGTGTCTGAGACTCTGACCATGACATGCAAACCTGCTGGCTGATTTCACCCTGATTTGACAGAGCCACAGCAGTTGTAAAATATTAAGTTCCCTTAAGGTTCCCAAAGACAGATATTCAGCTATCAGAGAGGAAAGCTGATGCCACTCTCAGTGAGGGAAGGCTGGGTGGGCTTCATGGCTTGTTTGGCACCAAACATCAGAGAGGAGGGGAGATGCAAAATCCTCAGCAGGGGAAAATCACAAAGCTGGAGCTCAAGTCTGAGCAGGCACCCCGAAGTCTTGCCCTCAGTTAAGTCTTCGCTCCATGTGGGTTCTCTGCTGGGTAATAATGTACTGATGGAGGAGGAGATGGTGCATAAATGCCAAGCTTTCATCAGGCTTCACTCTTCTGTGGGTTCTCTGAAGTCTGAGAAGCACTTTCACAGCCACAGTGCTGTTCACTTAAAGGAATCAAACTCTATTAGTTCTGAAGTTCCTGGGATGTCCTGTTTATCTCCTGAACTATGAGTGTCTTTTTTGGATGGTTTTTCAAGCTCTGGGCTGTAAGGTCACTCCCCAGCCACCCCACGGTGTGTAGGGGAAAATTTGGGCTACAGAAAGTTGTCCCTGGAGCATATCAAGTTAAATATATTGCTGAAAAACTTGCCTGTCAGAAGAGACAAGATTGTTAAGGGGGGGAAAAATAACAATGACATTTGCAAGGGAAGAAGGCTGTAAATTTCCAGCATGGAAAAGTGCCTTTCTGTCTTTGGAAAGCAGAATCGAAGCTAAATAGGGTGGGTAGGCAAACCATATTTCTGGAAGAGTAATTACTGTGCAGTGCTGGCTTCCAATCTGGGCTTGTCTCAGGCCATTTAACGTAACCTGGAATTACAAAACAGCATGATTTCTCATTTGAAATTTGATGATGTTTAATTAAAGCCTGGGATTTTAAATTTAGTCTGCCTTCACTGCGTTTGCTTGGCAGCGTGGGCTTGCTCAGATCTCCCTTAAACCTCAGGAGTGTTCTCTGCATCTGTGAGCGCAGAAGGGCAAGAGTCAGGAGATGAGAAGTGTTGTGTCCCCTGCCTGTCCCCCATGACTGGAGAACTGCCTTGCAGGGTATCTTTTTCAGCCTCCCAAAGCCTTGCAAAACAAGTAAGGAATGTGCAAGTGTTTGAAAACAAGGGTTGAAAGCAAAAACTCTGCTAGTTTCAGATGAGGCTCGTTCAGTGTGGAATGCAATGGAGCTGCCTGTGGTAGAAAGGGACTGGATTCAGTGTCTTATGTATTTTTCCAGTGCTATATTCCTACACAGATAAAACTCCCACATACTTGATGAGCATTTCTGATGTCCTTATACACAGAATTCTGTTTTAATAAGCCTCAGATTCAACCTTGCAGCAAGCTGGCATAGGTTGTTTAGCAATTATTGCAGGTATGTGTGCAGGGAAGAGTTTAGAACAGAAAATACAGAGGACTTTTCATCTGAGCAGGGTGGCACCATCTGCTTCAGTTCTGGGGTTTATGTTTGAGCTTTTTTTCTGGTCTGAAAGCACTTACCAGAAATTCTGCAGCATTTCTGTTCTGAGCACATTCGTGGGATATCTGCCAGAGAGAAACCAAAGAGGGATGACAGAAACTAATAGAAAACTGGTAGCCCTGGAGCTGGCATATCCTTTAAAAACAAGAGGCAGGCTGTCCCTGGATATGTACAGAAATGAGAGCAGCTTCTTCCTCGTCCACCCAGGCCCACAGAGGGGCATAAGGTGAAAGGAAGACCCACAGCCAGGACTGAAAAATTGTGTTTGTACCAGGTGAGAGGACTTCCAGTTGAAGTGCTTAGTTCATCCAGCTCCTCTAAGCTCTCCCAAAGCTGAGGGGATCCAGATGGATGGGGGAGTTTGGGTATTTTGGGGCCAGAGTGCTGCTATTTACTGAAACAACAGGCTGAGACCTCAGCTGTTTGTATTCTCCTTTTTCTTTCTTTGCTGCTTGCCCTTGCAGCAAGAGGACTCACTGTGTGTGCCTGGGCTCTTCCTGGGCTCTCTGATCTCCCTCCTGCATTTCTCAGCCTCCTGGGAAGGGATCTAAGAGAAAAGCATCCTCTATTCACAGGTAGGGCCTGGGCATACTCTTTTGCAGATGCGTTTACTGCCCACATTTTGCCTTCCAGAGAGGACTTTGGGTACGTGCATGACCTCTGGGTGCTCATTATCAGAGGAAATTATGCAGACTCTTAAAAAAATGTGGGATTTTTACAGTGGTTAGCACAAAACCAGTAGTTTCTATGCACAAAAGAGTGGTTTTGTCCACCCCTGGTGCTCACCTCTGGCTGTGGCAGACTGGATTTCCTCTTGGCTCACCAGACTTGGGCGTTCCTCCTGCCTGTTGTTTTTAGGGAAGGCTGGGAAGGGGACCCGAGGTGCAGGGTCAGGTGAGTGGGTGGCACCAGGGTGACAGCCTGAGCAGACCCTCTCTGGAGCAGAGCTGGTGGAGGGGGTGTTCTGCACCCCGGGGTGGGTGTGGTGTGCTCCCAGCACAGCATCCTCTGCTCATGGGAGCTTCATGACTCAACCTTGATTTTCTGGGATGAATCAGTCCAAGCCAGACCCTGGTTCAGGGCTCTGGAGCGTCCTTGGGAAATGCAGCCTCTCTTTATTTTGGTTTCCATGTCTAAAGAAGGGGAATATTAATATTACCAGGCTAGGACGGATGCAGGGTGAGGTCATTGCTTAGCACCTGCCAAGATTTTTAAAGTCAGAAAGTTCAGCTTTCCATGAGACAAACAATACTCACTAACAGTTTACACATATCTCCATCACTAGGAAATATTTCAGTGCAGGGGTAGCTCTGGTGAACACTGTTTCAGGGTTATGTCTACAGCCCCTAAGGCTGTTAATGCCCTTTTTTGGGGTCATTTTGAAAGGTCCAGTTTAAGTGTTACAGCACTATATGCCTCAGCTGGCATTTGCTGATCCTGAGCTTTACTCTGATTAACATTCAGATTAGGATTTTTTTTTTTAAGTTTTTCTGGAATGAGTTTGAAGCATTGTTTCCTCTGTGAGACATGGAAGGTTCCTCTTGGAGATCAAATTCTTACTTTGATCATTTTTTTTTCCTACTGAAAAGTAGATATTTTTCTGGATGACCTTTCTTATTTGACAGTAGAGCAAATTAGACGGTTCCATGATGCAAAAAGCATGGGGTTTTTTGTTATTTAAAACTGCAGTATGTCTCAAACTGTCTAACATTATTTACCCAAGAGACTGAAAGAAATTGGGAGACCCAGCTCAAATTATCTGGCATCACATTGAAAAGGTCATTCTTACAGCAGTTACTCCAGATCCATAGATACACTAAAGTGATTAAAAACCAAGCTCTTATGAAATATTATCACAGTACAACACAGTAACAGACTCTGTGCATTTCATCAGGGGAAGAAGCCAAGACCCACAAAGTTTGGTTTGATTCTGCTCACAGCGAAGTTCTTAATACATATAGATAGAAATCCCTAAAAATATGCTGAAGGTGAGTTCAAAAATTATTATTGATGCTTCTTTTGGAGCTCAATGTTCACCATGATACACTGGATTTTGAACAAATCCATGACAATGAGTTTACCAATCTCCTCTTGGGAGCTCTTTTCATTCTTTCCTTTATCCCCTTTTCACTGTCTGGAGCAGAATGTACTTTCTGCCATAAAAGAGAAATCAAACTGTTTCTGGCTGCAGCCAGAAACTCCTGCAGGGTAAAGAGAGCTGCTCCAGCCTTGGCCAGATGGTGAAAAGCTTCTCCCGGGTCATGATCAGTTGTATCACAGCGCATTTTCCTTCTGCCAAGGCACCGTTGTGCTCTGTGGGAGCAGAAGGTGAGGTGGTGTCAGCTGCTCGGGGGGCCCACGCTGATTTTCAGCAGCTGGAGAGGTGCCTCAGAGCCTTTAGAAGAGGATTTCCCCCCCTCTCCACATGCAGCAGAAGGTATTCAGGTGTTTAGGCTAGGCACTGACCTGGAAAGATTTCCTTACATCGCCCTGCAGCTGGATTCACACCTGCCTGCGCAAAGCTGACAAAAACAAAGACAACAAAATGAGCCTGAAAGAGCTCAAAGACTTCCTGAAAGAAGTCAACATTGAAGTCGATGACTACCATGCCAAGAAGATTTTCCAGGTAATGGGAGAAAGCAGAAAAAGGGTTTGATGTTGGGTGAGGTCAGGGTATCCCACATCTTTCAGCTTGGGTTGGAGACCTCCAGCCTTCACCTGAAGTGGACTCCTGGTTTCTTTTCTTGTACCAAGGAAGGACTCTCAGGTTTTGGTGCTCAGTAATTTATTGCTCAGTATAATTGATTCCCACTAATTTCGGCCAGCACAATGCTTTTGATGAGGGCGTGTTAGGATCTTTCTTCATAATTGATGCCTAATTTTGCCACAAAGCAGAAAATGAGATGCAAACATGGATAATGCAAGAAAAACGGAAGCAAAGTTTGAGTCCCGGGGGTTTCAGGAGTTTTGTGTGCCACAACTGCATGGCAATGCCTAAGTCTGGCTGAAATTTGTTTGCTTACAGCTATGAGACCAGATCCTCATCATCTCAGAGGAGGTGGGTGCCAAGTGACAGGTCTAAACAAAAAAAAATGAAGTGCAAAATAAGAGAAAAACCTTTCCAGATTTGTGATAGATACATAACATTGCACCCAAGCCTGGACTAGTCTGATTGATTTAATACTCCCAAGGCATATTTAATCTGGTCAGGGATGTACACTTCTAAATTCTCAAGATCCAGCTTGCTGGCTGAGCCTATCACAAGATAAGAAAGGGATGAAAATTTCTCAGTTGTTAAGCTTTTGGTTCCTCTCTAGAGAATCCATCCTGCTGAGGTGAGATAAAACATCTGGATCATTTCCAAATTTCCATCCTGCCTGAAGCGGGATTTGAATTAATGGGTGTGCAGTTTCAGAAATGTTTTTTCTGATCAGAGGTAAACACGTGGGTGGTTTTGAGCACCGGGCAGGAGTTCTGCTCCTCCCTCTGAGCAGGCAGCTTTCCCCCAAAGGAGGTCCAGGTTTCCTAATCCTTGCTTTATAGACATCTCTCTGGTAACTCTGCAAGAATTGGAGGGAAGGTCATCAGCAGATCTTAAAGAATTTCAGCTTGCAAAATATTCCAGTTGTACTGCTCGCTCTGGCTGGTGTATCCCATCCTTTATTCTCTGCCCAGGAAGATCCTGGAGGAATGGAAATAAGGCTGGGAATCCACTGATTGAGTTGTATGTTTCCATTGGAAGTAGCTGCCAACACTTCCTTCACAGTCTGTGCAGGTGAAGCCAGTAGGGACCAGGGTGTGAATCTCCTCATCCTAAAGGGTACATCTCAAAATAGGAGATGAAGCACTCCTACATCCTCACACATCAACAACCTGAAAAAATCACCCTTGGTTTGCTTTATTTTTTTATTTATTTTTTAATTTTAATTTTTTTATTTTAGAGGCACAGTCTCCTCTCCTTTAATGGACCTCTTTTGCTGTCACAATAATTACAAGGGAGCTCTAGGAGAGGAAACTTGATGAAATGAATCGTTTTTGCTTAAAGACTCCGAGTAATTGCTAAACCTTGATTCAACCCATCGAAATGCAGGGAGTTAGTTGAAGTACCATCATTAGGCAAGTAATTATTAAGTTTCCTGTATAGCCACTGGAAAGAGAGGCTCTTTGGAGGTTAATTCAGATCTCCTGAGGGCTGATTTGCCTCCAGGAAGGGTCTGTCGTGCTCCTAAAGCAATTACATTTTCAGTTCGCATCCTGCCTCAGCTTAGTTGGACTGGGGCATTACAGACTATTAAAGGGTGATCTTTTCTGTCTCAGTGAGTTTTTCTTCATTTAGTCACAGGAAGGAAGAGTGGTCAGGGGCTCAAGAGGGGGCTGCTGGGCAGCTTCTCACATTATTCTTGCCTTTCATCACATGGCTCTGTGTCCACATGTAGGTTTGAGACACCTGAGTAAAATGTATGCAATGCAACCAGAAATTATGCAAGGCTCCTCTCATTGCTCACTTAATTTCAACCTGAATATTCATTCTGATGCATCTGAAAGGTGTTTTTGCTGGTAGGCCAAGGGTCATTCAGGACTTATGGCTTGTGAGACATACATGGGAGGTAAAACATGGTATTTTGGGTTGAGATTCTCTTTCTATTTCGGAGCTCTTGTAGCCAAAGCACAAGGACTCCGCTTTCATACCATGTATCTGCTCTGTCCTGGAGTTTGACTCTGATGCCAGTGCTATTGTCCTGTTTTCATCACAGCCTTTAATGGCAACTAATGAATAAATTTCCCAAGGCACACCACTTAAAATGCCAGTTTTCTAGAAGAAATATCTTGTGATTTTCCCTGTCATGTCTTAAAGAAAAGAACGTTTGTAATTCACTACATCCCTGCCGTCTCCACCAGCTGCTTTCCCTCTTTATATTCCTTTGCCAATTGCTAAGCATCATGCTAGGCTTAGCTTGAGGGATCTGCCAGAGCCACAGCACAGGATCACAGACATGGAAGGCAACAAGGAAAAGGCAGTTTCTGGACTCTCAAACCTGATTTGGAGGTGTTCGTAGGACTGAGCATGTTGCAGGTTGTCCCATCCTTGAGATGAGCCCATAGCTTCTGCCCAGCAGGTTCTGAAGTCAGAACAAGTTGAACTCTTTTTTTCCTGTCACTTCAGTTTGTGAAATGCTGGGCATCATGATAATGTTCTTTGGTTTTATGTGTGCTCCATAAACAGATAGTAAAGGATTTGCAGGGGATGAAAGTCCCTCATTTTCATCTTGGGACACTGCCAAAGCCACTGAGGCCATCACTGAGATCATTGGCAGAGCTAGGTTGAGATTAGTATGGTGACTGGTTAAACTAAGACATGCATTTTCATCATAAAAGCCAGGAAAATAGCTCTACCTGTCACAGGGGATCAAAGATGGAAAGCAATTTAATTCCTCTGGTTTGACAAGTTGAAGAATTCTGCTAGGAACAAACAACAAAATTAATATTAGGATTTGCCATGGGAAAAAAAATGTTTCTGATGAAAAATTGAACCTGGGAGTATTTAAAATAAACTGGAAATACTTGTTACTGGAAAAGCTGTTGTCCTTTGTGGAGACATTAACATGCATATCTCAGACTCCCAATCTTTCATGGTCAATCAAGTCCTTGGCTGTGGTGCTCTGTCAGAGATGGTATCTACTGGAAAAGTTCAAACCCCAGAGGAAGTTGGAGAATCTGAATTACAGTTCCTTGAGAAGATTATATCTGATTTGAAATCTGTGGGGATTTTGTTACTTGATGGGTTTTGGATGAGAATGGAAAATTTCCATGGAGAGGTGGATTTTTTCATACCTAAACATGCACATAAACATGGCGTTTAACAAAGCAGTTGGCAACAACATGGCAACAACAAAGCAGTTGTGGCGTTTTAAAGTTGGTTTTGATGCCATCTTTGCAAACAGCCCTACTGTGAGTCTTGACAGCCTCTTGAGGGCTGAGCCACTAAGGTCAAGGGGAGGGTTCTTTTCACTTTACTCACTGGATTTTTGGTTATACTCTCTATCATTATTTAGGAGAGTTATTTGTTTCCCTTTATTCCTCCTGAGATCAAGAATTACATTTCTTTTGACCCTTGATTTGTGCTTGGGTTATTTTGAGCTGTCCTGACTGAAGCACACCAAGTGATGGAAACTCAAGGCTGGTGCTTTTGAGCACACTGATAATCTATAAATACAAATAACTGTAACTGTTTTATGACTATTGGCCTTGTCAATGAGAACCTTTGTCATTGACCAAGTGCTCCTCACTCACTGGCCAGTAACTCTTTGCAATTATTTTGTGTTCTGCGTTGTGTAGCCCTGGTGCAGATTACGGCTGGCCTATGCCAGAAGGAAAGAAGGTTTTCACTCCTTCTCCCCTCTACGTTTACAGCACTGTGACAAGTCCAAAACAGAGGCTCTGGAGGATGATGAGATAGAGGAATTTTACAAGATACTGACAGAAAGGAAGGAAATAGACAGCATCTTCCAAAGGTACTCGGACCCAGAAGGGTTCATGTCCTGCCAGAACCTGGTGAGGTTTCTCTATGAGATGCAGCAGGAAGAAGATGCTGTTGTTGCTGCCCCTGCCTTAATTCAGAGATATGAGCCCAACGAAAGAGGTAGGTTGAAAACCCCGTCTGGTTTGCTTCAAAATCTTGCTTTTTTGGTGAACTATTAATTGCATTGCTGCTGCTTTTTTCTGCAGTCCTGTGTACTATTTTCTCCCCACAGCTCCTTCTAAAACAAGACTCTCCTAGGGGAACATTAGCAGCTTGAGGAGAGGCTGGGAAATCTCTCTCTTCAGGTTTTTTTTGGGTGCATTGAACAGCAGGAAAGGGGTTAGGTTAGGATACAGGGGTATCTACAGGAGTAGAAGGGTTAGGATACAGGTTTGACTAGAGGATGATGGAAATCATGAGGGAAGCGCTCAGATGGGTTATTCAAATGCCAAGACCTCATGTGGCTTTTCAAGGCTGAGAATGTAGCAATATTTTGTTCTGCAGAAGCTGGAGAGGAGGCAGATGTTTTTGATGGTGGGCACCTGCAAAGCCATCTGGTGATGAGATCTCTGAGCAGAGGTCAAGGAGGTGACAGCTGTTTGGGAGGGCAGTCACAGAACTGTCTGTCTGCTCCTGACGTAGGTGAATCATCAGTCTGGAGCTCCTCGGAGGATGTGTTCCAGGAACCAGCTCAGGATCATGGGCTGGTTTTGCACTGTCCTGGTGTTCCTTCAGGAGAGGGACAAGGTTTTGCAAATGTCAGGCTTTAGGATTAGACTGAGATCTAGCTCAGTCCCTCAAAATGGGGGGTAATTTTGTATTTCCTCTTCGCAAATCATGTACTTCGCTGGATAATCTAGACAGGATTTATCTGGCTGTGTTTAGACGTCTGACAGCTTCTCAGGGTTGGCGTAAAGAAACCTTGAAATGCTCAAACGGAGATTTTTATGCTGTAAATCTCTAGAGAGAGATGAGGTAAGGTCTGTCTGACACTTTTAAGATGTTATCAAGGACAGTAAGTTTCAAAAAAGCCACGCTTGCGAAGGGGCTTTAAAAGCATTTTCAGGCAGCTGAAGGTGTCATCCTTGTCTGGAGAACACCGATGTCTTTGCTATTACTGAATGCTTGGGGAGCATGTTTGGCCTCTGAGATCCCCTGGAGAGCAGAGGCACCGTGGTGAAGGCGATGGCACAACCTGGTGGCGTCCCATTTTCAATGTGGGGTTTTCTGTCTGTTTACCTGGCAGCCAAGAGGGGCAACGCCATGACCAAGGATGGTTTCCTGATGTACCTGCTGTCGGATGAGGGGAACATATTCAACCCCTCACACCGGAAAGTTTACCAGGACATGACCCAGCCTCTCAGTCACTACCTGGTGTCATCCTCACACAACACCTATCTCATGGAAGACCAGATCACAGGGCCAAGCAGCACAGAGGCCTATATCAGGTGAAGAGTGTGTGTGTTTGTGTTTGTGAGGTTAACCTCTTTCTTTCAGAAGGCATTAGTGTCTATGCTGATGGATGCAGGGGATCAAGAAGCAATCTCCCAGCAGACCAGGTAACGTGGGCTGGCCCATGTTTCCAGGGTGAGCTGTTTCCCAATCAGGTTGGCTGTGCCCTCCTTTTCACAGCTCTTTGACCTGGGTCTCATCTGGTGTCCACCTGAGTGTAAGATGTATAATCGCTACATTTGGAAGCAGTATGAAATATCTGCAGTCACGTGGAGGCTGGATTGCAGCCCTCTGGCACGGTGTTTTCAAAGCATGATGCTGAGGGGTTGTTGCATTCCCCAAAATATGGCATGAGAGAGTGCAAGGAGCTTACAAGATGCAAAGATCCCTGGGATAGAGCTGCAGGTCTGTTTAGGGACTGAAAGGAGCCAAAATGATGCATAGTGTCATGGTGCTTATGCTCTGTACTGCCTTTTGGGAGAGGCCCATGGCAGGGACTGTCCCCACAACCATGCTGGGTTTATTTTGGAGAGTCCTAGTTGGAGCAATCAAAAAAAAAGTGATGGGGTGTGAGCTGATGGAGCAGGGTGAGTGATCAGGAGACTTGCACCTGGTCCCTTTTTAGCATCTCAGATGTTCCCACAGTGCCCCTGCACAGATCATTAGGTGTTGCCTATGTCTGCCTTTAACAGAGACTGATGTCTCATGGCCAGACTGATGTCTCATGGCCAGATGGGTGCAGTGACCTTCAGTAATTTGCACACCCACCTTACATTACTCCTTGTTTTTATCAGGTGAGACAGTGTTTCCTTATGAGCCAGTCAAGGACTGCAATTCTGTCTTTGTTTATGACTTATCTTTTTCTCAGGAGCAATGACTGTCTGGAGTCACCAGGTCAAAAGTATAGAGAGTGAAATCTGGCACAAGTTACTTCTCAGTAGCTCTTTGAATTCATCTTACAGAGTCTTAAAACTATAGATGTGTGTATTGGTTGTAAAAAAAAAAATCCCATGATTCTGGAACAGGTTTCCCAGAGATGCTGTGGATGGTCCATCCCTGGAAATGTTCAAGGCCAGCTTGGACAGGGCTCTGAGCAACCTGGTCTAGTGGAAGGTGTCCTGCCCAAATCAGGGGGTTGGAACTGGATTATCTTTAAGGTCCCTTCCAACCCAAACCATTCTATGATTCTGTGATTCTGTTGCAGTGAGTTAAAGGAGTTGTGTAATCTGAAATGTTTGAGGAGTTACTGTAGAAGAGACAAGATCACCTCCTAGACAGATAAGGGGGGGGGGGGGG
>VZRV01006508.1:313996-439417 GCA_013398115.1 Falcunculus frontatus
GAACCCAGGGAGGGAAAAAAGGGGGGGGGGGGGGATCTACATTTGAAAATAAAATAGAAATATGGATATGTAGAGGTGGGAATTCAATGTGGAAATTCAGTCTGTAGACTCAGTTTGGGAAACTGGCCCTCAGCAGTCTCCCTGGCTGTGGTGGAGTTCCCACAGCTCCCTCCCTCCCTCCTGGCTCTGAGGATTCATCTCTCATGTCATATCAGATCCAAATGAAGAAATCACATCATCCAAGCTTTGTGACCTGGCTTCTAAGGCTGACTGTCATTCTTCCACTGCAGCCACTCTTGATTTTCTCTTCACCATCTTTGGGGAAAGACTTGGGGCACAGTCATGAGTGTCCTTTCTCATCTGGCACTCACTATGTCTTATTCTTTGGATAATTCTGCCTTGGACTTTCACTACCTTATTTCTCAGATCCTTCTGTGCTTTCCTTGCTCAACCTTGAGCTCTCTTTGCTGACACCGATGTCACCTGATCCCATCCTTTATCTGCTTTCCTTGTCTTTCCAAGCTCCTTTCTTCTCCCTTGCTCCCTGAACTTCCTGCCAGTCTTCCCAGGCAGTGCCTGTGCCTGATGTACCCTCATCAGGAGATGGAGCAGAACGTGTAGAACCCAACCAGGTCCCTTCTTTGTTTCCAGAGCCCTCACCAAAGGCTGCCGCTGTGTGGAGCTGGATTGCTGGGATGGCCCCAACTCAGAGCCCGTCATTTATCACGGCTACACTCTCACCTCCAAGATCCTCTTCAGCGATGTCATTAAGGCCATCAAGAACTATGCATTCAAAGTAAGGACCAGGGACCCTTTCTCATGTTGCCCAACCCAGGACTGACAGTAGATCTCTTCCCTCCCAGTGGAGAGCACAAGCAATGAAAGCTTCACCTCAGCATTTCTCATGGGGACAAAATGTGTCCTTCTGTCCAGGCATCCATGCTCTGCTTCCTGCAGAGATCCATTCCTGGGAGCTGGACAGGGAGAGCACCATCTGAGGATGAGTTGGAACCTGTGCCAGCACAGCCACATCCTGGATCCCACTGCAATGACAATGATGCCCAGTATCTTGAGCCTACCTGGTGGGAAATGCCAACAAGCCCATCGTTTGCATGGCTTTGATGTCTCAGGGTTCATTTCTAGTTTAGAGGAACCCATGTGCATGTTTTGGATGAGAAGGACTATTTCTGTTCTGATTTAAAAGGGATGAGCAGGTCGGGAGTCTTGTATGGCAGCAGCCTTCAGAAAAGCTTAGGTCTGTCTGGACTCACTGGACTTTGTGCTGTTTTCCTTCAGTGCACTTGGGAGCTGGTGTCAGGTTTCTTTTGGGGCCATAAAAGAGAGACAATGACAATAATGGCAATGCCCTCAGCACACAGAATGACCTGGGGGGCACAGGGAACCAGATCAGGCCTGTGCAGGAATGGAGGAAGGGTTGATATCACTTAAGGGTTTGAGCAAACCCTCTGATTTCAAAGCCCCCTTCCCAGTCCTTCCTCTGAAGAAGGTAAGAAGGGTAAGAAGGTGCTCTGACCCACAGTGCAAGTGGAGACTGGAGGCACAGGGAGTGCCCCAGAAATTTGGTGAGAGGCATCCTCACCCATCCTGGTGCCCTCTCCATTGGATCATCATCATCACTGGAAGGCATCAGCACAGATCTGAGTAACTACTGCACAGTTAAATTTGTCCATTTTTGACAAATCCTCGCTTTAGGAGAATATCAGACCCTGCTCTTGACACACTCATTCCCAGAGGAAACAGCACTGGGCTTCATACCAATTGCTCCAGACTGGTGATGTTGCAGAATTCACTGATGGTGTGTGTTGCTGTCTTGTTCCAGACCTCACCATACCCTGTCATCATCTCCCTGGAGAACCACTGCAGCGTGGACCAGCAGAAGGTCATGGCCCACCACATGACCACCATCCTGCAGGACATGCTCTTGGTTGCCCCAGTCGATGGAAACAAATCCCAATTCCCTTCCCCAGAGGTAAGCAAGGCCACTCCAGCACTTTCTGCCTCCTGAGGGTGGGACAAGAGGGAAGTTTTTATTCTTGCTGAGTGCAAAGGTCAAAACTCAAGGGGAAAACCACTGCAAGTAGCCTGAAGGTACATTAAACACAGAGTGTCCTCCCACTGAGAGTGTCCTGGGGTAGCCACTGGGAATGGCCTGGGCTGGTGGGGATGGAGATACCCATGGAGGAAAAAGGGAAGCAGGAGGCTGTCTAGAGATGCCCCTTTTATTCCCAGGAATCAGGGCAGCTGTCAGGCTGGGAGCTGAGCCCTGACCTTGCAAGAGGAAGGAGATACACAGCCTTCAACAGTGGACCACCACTATAAAATCATTAGCTGACAGCTGGAAAAAAATGGAAATGGAATCTTGATATGAAAAAAAATGGCTCCAAAACAGGAGCCAAAATGAAACATTCATCTGTTTCCACTCATTTGGTTTGTGTTTTCCTTCTTTCCTTCTTTCCTTCTTTCCTTCTTTCCTTCTTTCCTTCTTTCCTTCTTTCCTTCTTTCCTTCTTTCCTTCTTTCCTTCTTTCCTTCTTTCCTTCTTTCCTTCTTTCCTTCTTTCCTTCTTTCCTTCTCACTTTGCAGAAACAGACTCCTGTGTGGATAGCTGCAGTTTCCTTTAAATTGCATTTCTTTGCTAAAGAAATGCCAGAAACTGGATGAACGTGCCTAGTCAGAGCTAGAAGGAGTTTCTGGGTGAGATAAAGCTGGCAGTCAGCAGGGGAGAAAGGAGAGGAAAACGATCCACCCAAAATACCTTCTATATTTGTTCTCCCTCTTCCTTTATCTCCTTTCCCTTTCCGACTTTCCCCTTTTTTTGGGAGTGTCATGCCTCGTTTGATACAATGCCTAGCCCAGAGGGAAGCTGCTCTGGGCTGGTCCCTAAGCACCAGGGCAATAAATTAGGATGAATTGTAATTTTTACTGCTGCTGCTTCAGCAGGACCTTGGCTCTGGCACAGACAAAGTGCCTCCACTGGGAGAAGTGACTCTCCCAGGGTGAGGACACTCCCAGCACGGAGATCAGTCTTTGCAGGCTCTTACTGAGTTGGAAAAATATGTCTTCAGTGTCCCCTCCTGACTTGCTATTTATCCTGGTGCAAGATCAGGAAAAGTGCTGATGGCAATGATACAATGAAGGAAAGGAGAAACACCAGGCAAAGCAATGTGTGATTTGTAAGTGTAAGGGGATGACCCCAACTTCCCAAAGATGTTTTTTCCATTCCCGTGCTCCTCTAACCTCCTGATTTTGATTGCTCAAGCAGACACATGGCCCCAGCTGAACACAATGCCCAGATCTACCTTAGGGAATGGGTTTGGGCTGATCTGCTGCATTGGAGGGATTGATCCATTTTAAACAGAGAAAAATTGCCAGTGTTGCAACGCCTATCCTTTTCCTCCTGGTACCTTTCCTGTGCCTTCCTGCTATGTGAAGTAGGACAGTACAAAGGGCTGAAATGCTGATTTTTTTGGGTGTAAAATACATTGAAACTGAAACATGAGGGAGTAACAAACAAACAGACCAGGAACTTCTTGGCTTTTCCACTCCCTTGTGACGCTGACATGAGGAAACCCGGGACAACAGGGTATTTTTTTATATCAGGAAAAGGGTGGGATCTGCCACTGGGCAAAAAGCTGAAGGCTGTAAACACAAGCAGTCGAAGGATTGCTGCCGATTGTGTCAGCAGGGCAACGTCAGTAATTAAAGGAAGATTGACACAGTTTGGATTTGTGCTAACGATTTATACCACAGCCCGGGGCAGGAATCTGATTTGTTAGGCTCCATTCAGGAACACTATTGGGCTACACAGATTATCTAAATATCTCCCCCAAGCTGCTGTCTTTAGGTCCCAATAGTGAATTAAAGGCTGTAGGATGAAGGACCAAAAGGCACATAAAAGCTCCAGGCAGCACCAGGGTTGCAGGACAGAGCTGATCCAGTCTCTGCTGGTGATGGATTGTTTCCCTTCTGCCCCATCCCTGATCTGCACAGGGGTCTGCCAGGGCCCCTTCTTCTTGAGTGAAGTTCTTGAGCTGAGTTTCCTTCAGTCCTCCAAAACCTCCTTCAGTGATGTGTTTCTTCCCCTTTCCTGGAGACTCTCTTCATCCTCTGGTGCCACTCATTGCTGGTACAACACTTCAGTTTGCAGCTGAAGGATGTGCACAGATGTGATATCAGCTACCACATCTGATCTGCACATCTCCTCATGAATGTGAATGTGTTATTCCTCACAGCTTCTCAGAAGCCTGGGGAGATGGATATCCACATCCTGAGAGTGGGATGTCAGGTGGCAGTGCTCAGACCCTGGGTATCCATGTACCTGAGCACTTCACTTAGGGCTCCTTTGGAGAAATAGACAGGGGAGTTGAAGGTGTGGTCCACCTCCTCCTCAGAGTTTGTGCAAACAGAGGAAGAATCACACCCTGGGAGTGTTTGGTTCTCTCTGTTGACTCTAAAGGAGGTGTTGAAACCACAGAAAGTTTGTTGAGGTGGATCACTTTAAAAATCTTCCATTCCCACTGAGATGAAAACTGGAATTCAGACCTTGCTGAGGCTCTCAGGTTGCTCTTAGGGGCAGGAAGCTTTCAGGTAGGATAAACCTGTGTATGGAAATCTTTTCAAATCCTCTGCTCGTTACAGAGGATTTCTGCTGCTTCTGGTAAAACCAGTGCTTTCCTTTAAGTTGGTTTCCATGTCCCAGTGTGTCAGAACCATTTCACCTGCAGAGCTGAGCTTGTTCAGTGTGCAGTGGAAAAGGTGGGAGAGCAGGGGAGCTCCATTTTTGGGGAACTAAGGAATGCCATTTATAGGGCATGTGAAGAAGGGCAAGAGTTGCATCTATTCCAGCAGCCACTCCACTGTGTGTTCTCAGGGGAGTCCGGTGTCCTTGTAGCCTTTCCTGAGCTTGTACTCCACCTTGGGCTCATCACAGACAGCTGGAATGGCTTTATGGTCTACCTGGAGAATATTTATTGAGTATTTCAGTTTTTGCTTCCTCCTAAGACAAGGGATCTGCTCAACAGAGCTGAACTGATGAGCTGAATGTCTTTTGCCTGAGGCTATAAATACTTAATATCACATGAAGGGGAACCAAGAGAGATGGAGCAAGGGCACGTGTGTGTTTGTGTCTGTATCAGCTTATTTAAAACCTCGATAAAGAAGGTAAACTCTCAGATTTAGGACTTTGCTTCCTCTGCAGAGGGGATTCCCTGCAATGCTACTATAGGGTGGCACCTTTTGCAGGAAATGGGGATGGAAATGCCTCTCTTTGGGGTGAGGCTCACCCCTTGTTGTGGACAAATAAACAAGTGGATCTCCTTTGAGTTAGGTGGCACATGGGCTGCTCTCCCTTGTAGACATAGGAGCAGTGTCCCTGTGTCCATGGGGAGCATCTGCACCATATCCAAGGTTTCCCAGAGAAACCACAGGCTAGACAGGGTAGCAGCAGCACTGAGGACCTGCTGCTGGCAGCCCTGGAATGGGTTGTGGTGAGGAGACACAGTGGAGGCTGTGTTGCTGTGCCTTCCCTCGTGATGTTCTTCAGCCATGTAGGATTGGTCTGTGCCAGAAATTGCACCTCCCACTTGCTGGGCAGGGTGAATGGGAGAAGCTTAAAAAACTTAATTACCTGCTGGTAATTAAGAATAAAGAGGACTGCCCCAAATACGTTATCCTTAGTTCTCCACTGCTGAGTTGTGGCAGTAACATTTCTTATGGGGCATTAGAAAGCAGAGGCAGATAATATATTAAATACCAGGATGGTCTTTGCAGCCTGCAAGGGTCAAGAGGGGCTGCTCTCAGCCTCTCCTCACTGTCCCCAGTGCAATCCTTCCAGGCTTGTCTATCCCAAGTGCTGCCCAGAGCCTAAAAGCTCACACAGAATCGGATTTTGTGGTGGAAGAACAGTGTAGAGCTGGGTGTTGAGGCAGGAGGGTGGGAAGAGACATGAGAGCAGCAGACTGAAGTGAGGCTCTGAAGATGAGCCAGCTCATCTCCCAGCCATGGATGTGAAGAAGCAGAGCACAGCTCTGCCTGGAAGAGGGCTGAGGGCTGGGAGGATGATCTAGGGATGGGGAGGAGGATATTGCTATGCTGTGACTGCTCCTTTGATTGTAGCTTTTGAGTGACAGGGAAAGTGTCCCAGTGTAAACAGCTCATTTGTGGTAGCTGAATAAAAATGCTCCTGGCTGCTGCCTCAGGTGCTAGTGTTGGATTTCTGCTCAAACCCAGCTTCATCCACAGCTTTGCCAGGTGGTGAGGAGTGGGGCTGGCCTCTGCAAAGATGTGATGCAATTTGCTTGAACCCACAAAGGGTGCAAAGGGAGGAATCTTGTCCTTTGAAAATGCCTGGGTCGTTTTATAAAAGATTATTGGTTTTCCACAGTCCTGTCATTTGAATGTGGTGGGGTTTTGTTGCTTTTGCTGTTGCAGAAAAGGTAAATACAGGGTGTTGCTGAGGAAAGGGGAGCATGCTGCACAGGCTGAGGGGTTGTACTGGCTAATTCCAAGATGGCATTTTTCTGGAATAACTCATACCCTCCAAAGCCAGGAATACCAAACACATCCAGGTGGCAGCAAATCTCCTGCTCCTGGAAGCTGCCAGGTCCAGTGGTGCTCTTGATTTTAAGGTATAACCCACACACCTGGAGATTGCCCCCAGTCACCTTTCTCAATACTTCTCTCTGTCCCAAACATTGCTGCTGCCTTGTTTGGGCTCAAAGTCATCCCTCTCCAGGCTCCAGCCTTCCTCCCACAGCCAGGGCTTGCACAAAGGATACATCAGTGGTGAGTGTTTTCATGTGACCCTTGAAAGAGGCTGGAGAGAATTGATTCAGCACAAGGACTGTGCACCCTGGACTCCCTCTGCACCAGCTGTGACACACTGGCACAATCTGCTGGCTGTGGTCAGTGTTGTACCATCAGAGCAGTGGCAGGAGAAGCTGTTCCCAGAAGAGGATGTAGCTTTGGAAGGGGTCTGGGAACTCCTCCTGAGGCTGTCAGCCCTCTAAGGCTTCACCTGAAAAATCCCTCACGTATTAAAATTCCATGTCTGCTGTGCATGAAGCCCCTTAGTGGGCTTCTCTCCCCATTAAAAAGTCTGTGGAGCAGAGGCTGCACCGCCTCAGTCCCTGCTTGGATCTCACACAGTTTCCTGAGTTGTGCGTGTGCTTAGTTTATAATCACACATTGCAGAGCAAGAGGTGAATTAAATAACAGAGGGGCAAAAATGGTGCCACAGATTTCTTCCATCAGCACTGAACTCCAGGCTCGGCTTTTTTTGCTGAGCAACATTTCAGTCTAGGAAAAAAAAGAGTATATTTTAATTGTCTTTAACAGCACAACTGTTAAAGTTGTCTGATTGAGGGGGTGGTCAGCTCTGTAGCAGAGGGGAATCAGCTCTCTGGGGTTTTCAGACTTACAGCTTGTGGTCTCAGAGGCTGGGCAGAGGCAGGGCAGGGCCTCAGTGTAAAAACAGACTTATTTTTACCTGTATCTGTGGATAATAACCAGTCACTGATGCAACTATAAAAACCCTGGTTGCAGCTGAGGGGTGAGCGAGAACCTTTTCTAAGCACCAGATATTTTGTCCACTTTTTCTTGTGCAGCAACTGAAAGGGAAGATCCTGGTGAAAGGCAAGAAGCTGAGCAGGCAGGAGGACCCCATAAATGGGAACAACAACCTGGAGGCTGAGGATGTCTCTGATGAAGATGAAGCAGCTGAAATTGAAGATGAATCTGTGAAGACCAAGGTAGAGCAGAAGGGGAAGGTAAGTGAAAGAAGCAACCACTGGGAAATAATTTTTTAGGTGGGTTTTGTACCACACCTAAAGAAATAAAAAAAGAAAAGCAGTTGAAATACAATTTTTCCTGTGTTCCCAGCCAAGACAGGTCTCAGTGTGGTTTCAGCTACTCAGCTAGGGCTATGTCAGGGTAAATTGGTGAAATTGCTGGGGCTGAGGATCCTGGTGCTTGCTCAGCTTAATGATCTTTATCCCAAGCACAAACAGAGATCTTGCAGAGCCAGCCAAGCACAAAGGTTGGCTTCTTTCTCTAAAATGAGGCTGGAAGACCTTGCAGCTGGGACAGACCATGGACCATTTGTGGAAGCAGTGGAAGGGCACGTTCCATCTCTCTGTGTTATTTCCAGAAATCTGATTGTCATGGGACAGTCATGACTTTGGCTTTTCCAGTCCCATTTTGGGATGCACCTGCACCCTCACTGACTGTTTGTTTGTGACCTGGAGGAGGGAGGGAGGGAAGATCTATGGGGAAGGGGTGGCCAGTTACTAAAGCAATTTGTGTGATGATTTCTGGGAGGAAAAGGCTGGCCTTTATACAAGTGTTCTGCCATCATGTGAGGAAATGGATTTTTCCAGAGTTCAGGTCCTTGTGAAGCCCATATCCCTCACAGAGTGGGTTCATAGGTGACATAGACACATTCAGCCCCACTGATGGCAAAGCTGAGTGGTGTCGCCTCTGGATCTGGTCTGATCTATGTTTCCCTTTGATGGTTTACTCCCTCTTTGTGGGTCTTATTTATTTATCGGATCTCTAGTCAATAATATGTACATTATTTTGACATCTGTCACTTTGTTTTCTTGCCCCTGATGGGAGCTGGGGACTCTCACTTGCACCAATGAATGTGGCTGTGGAGTTGGAGTTATCAAAGCTTTGTCAGAACTTCCTAGTTCAAGGGGGAAAAGCCCAAGCTCTGTGGAGGCCAAAACATCCTTCTGTCCCCTTTATTTCCAGGTTTGCGTGCCTGGGACCAGGACAGTGTGGAAAAGTGATTGCTAAGGCTCTGTTGTAAAGTTTAGCATCTGGAGACAGCCATGGGTGCTGAAATACAAATGATCCTGCAGAGAGCAGCAGGAAGGGCATCCCACCAACTAAGGGGGAATCCTTTTCCACCCTTTCCTGCACAGGGTGACACAGGGGGCACACCAGCAGCCACTGAGTGTTGAGAGTGTACATCCTTTTCCCGTGAAAAGGTGGAGAAGAGAAGGCTGAGGAATCCTAGGGAAAACACAATTGCCACTTCTGAGCACGACAGCAAAAACTCCCCACAAACCTTTGTCTCTCCTGTTTTTAGAGTGACACCTTGAAGCTGGCCAAGGAGCTGTCAGACACAGTTGTCTACTGCAAGAGTGTCCATTTTGAAGGCTTTGATGACCCAAACCATCCTCGGGCTTTCTACGAGATGTCATCGTTCTCAGAGAGCAAAGCTCTGAAACTGGCCCAGGAGTCTGGTACGTGTGTTCTGCCCTCCTCTGTCCCTGTTGCCCAAAAAGGTACAGCTGCTGGTGGAAAAGGCATCCCAGAGACATGGGTTATGATCTCTTTGGTCAAGCATGTCACTGAGAAACAGTGGGAAGAGCTTAATATCCTCAAGCCTGTTACCAAGAAGGGCATTTTGGCAGGTGGTTCCCATTCAGCCAGATTTGCCAGGCAGAGGAGAACACACAGCAGCAGCAACAAGAGATAAAAGTAGCCCCATCACTGAAAGGACCATTTTCTTCTGGTTTTTGTTTTTTTCTCTCTCTGTAGGAACCAGTTTTATTCATCACAACATCAGGCACCTGAGCCGTATCTACCCTGCAGGCTGGAGGACAGATTCTTCCAACTACAGCCCCGTGGACTTGTGGAACGTTGGCTGCCAGATCGGTGGGTGTCTCTGGGAGGCTGGAGGGGGTCCCCTGTCTGGGTCACCCGTGACCTGGCTGTGGAGGGGCTTCAGCTGAGGCAGAATCTCAAGCCCTTTCCAGCCAGAGGCTCAGCAGCTCTTTTTTGGGGGGAGAAACCAGCTTTTCAAACAATGCCCAGTGACTTTCCATAGACCATCTTCTGGCTCGTCACAAATCCATTAGGAGAGGCTTTTCTGCACACTAATGTGCAAATCCCTGTAATTTCACTGTCAGCAGAGTTACTGCCATTTAACAAAGGAGGAGGGACCATGAACTCCGTGGGTCCTCCAGGTAGCACCTCTTGCCCTGTCTGGCCTTTGGACAGTCTTTGGGGGGGCACCATCAGTTCCCTTGGGGTACAGAAAGGCCAGACTTGCATGCCTTATCTGATCTGAATCCAGTATTTGGGCACCCAGAATAAGATTTTTCAGAAGCCCTGAGTACTTGCAGCTCCAGGTAAAACCAGCGTACTGCAGTTATCAAAGTCTTGCTGCAGGTGGAAAAGTGGGGGAGTGCCTTAAAATGCTCTCAGCCTTCAAGTATGACAGGGTATGAAGGACCCAGGACCAGGATAAATTTCTATGTCTTAAGAGATGTCTTAGATAAAAAGGTTAAAATCATCCTTGAGGAAATCAAGGGAGCACTGAGGAGCTGCTGGGGTCCACGTGCACTCCCTGTGTGGTGTCAGTGAGGCTGTTCACAGAGACTGTTCCAGGTTTTACATCAGTGCCTTTAAAAAAGGTATCGACAAATTGGGAAGAATACAAAGAATGTGCCTGGTGTTAGGACACCAGTGAGGCTTGATCTACTTTGGGCAGCAGACAATAAAGGGGTGATTTGATCACAGCTTCTGTGCTGCCACCTGAGGAGTTCAGACAATGAGGAGCTCTCTAGTCCAAACAACAGAGGCATCGATGCCCCTCGGGATGGCAAATGAAAACAGATCTGGGCTGGAAAGGAGGTTTTATAATGAGGCTAAGTAGCCAGAGAAATTATCTGAGAGGGATTTGCTGGCTTCACTGCAGGAGAAAACTCCTTCAGCAGAGAAATGAAGAGGTTTATCTAAAAGATGCAGTTGCTCTAGGTGGCGTAAATTCCGTGCAGGACAATTTTTGATCCTGGGGAAGGCAGGATGGCTGTAATGGCTCCTCCCATCTCTGTCATCTCTGAATGCAAGAAATCCTCAGGGCTCACAGGCTGTGAGGGTCAGAGTTTACCACTGCTCTTTGAAGCGTGGAAAAGCCAATGTTTATGTCCATGAAGTGCAGTTTCATGTGAACAGAATTAGCATGAAAAGATTCCTATTGATTTATCTGACAAGTTATTTATTTATGTTGCAGTTGCCCTAAATTTCCAGACAGCAGGCACAGAAATGGATGTGTACCAGGGTCGGTTCCAGGACAATGGGTTTTCTGGGTATGTCTTAAAGCCGGAATTCCTCCGGGATGACCAAACCAAATTCAATCCAAAATCCATCACAGAAGGAACATGGGGGACAAAGAAGAAGCTCCTGCTTAAAGTAAGAATAGAAGTCGGAAAACATCTCAATAACATCCACTTTTGGGGGGGCGTGTAGGTTGTACCTTCTCCTTCTTCTGGTCCTGCCTTCAGTGTTGTCCTATTCCTACTGATTTCCCACATCTGGGGGCTCTCATGGATCTGGATCCCCCAGGGATCTACTCACATGTTTAATGTTGGGCCATAGGTTAATGACAATATTTGCTGTCGTTCCAGACCCGTGTGGGCAGACATTCAATCAGCAGTCACCTCTGGTGCTCCCGAGTATCAGCTGATCACTGTGGGGACAGTCAGAACAATTGTCTGTCCCAGACAACTGGGCTGGAGCAAGGTTCCTTGGGTGCTTTAGCTCATGACAGTTTCCTCTGAAGGATGTCGCAGCACCGGCTCTGAAAGGGCAGCACCAGCCTCTCACAGCAGATCCTGCACTCCTGGGGAAGGAGAGGGAATTTTTCAGGGAGCCCCCTCTCCTAATGATGTCCTGACCTCTTCCTTTGTTTCCTCTGCAGATAATCTCTGGTCAGCAGCTGCCAAAGGTGAACAAAAGCAAAAACTCCATAGTGGATCCCAAGGTAACAATAGAGATCCACGGTGTCCAGCAGGACAACAACAAGAAGCAGACCAAAGTCATCGAAAACAATGGTGAGAGGGTTTCCTCCAAGCTGTGCTCCCATGAGCAGGAACCCTTTTCTGTTCCTTGGCAAGACTGCTGCCCTGTGGCCAGACCTGCCCGGGGCACCCAAGCCTAAGCAGATACATGAGGTGTTCTTCTTCTGTTGTTTGGAGACAGAAATTCCCTGTAAAACAACATCAGCCACGTGAGTTGCTTGGGGCTGGCTGCCAGATTTGCAGAACTAGAGCTTTGGAAGTGCTCTTTACCTCCAAGCGGTTGGATTTGACCTGGGATGCAGAGGTTCTCACCAGGATCTTCCCAGAGGAAGCTTCTTGTGGGGCTGATTGTGTCCTGAAAATGTCACAAACTCACAAAGGATTGATGTTGCAGGGAACTTCAGAGGTGTCTGTTCCAGCCTCTGCCTAAAGTAGGGCCGTATAAAGTTTACTCAAGCTGCTCAGGTTATTGCCCAGATGAATTTTGAATATCTCAGAAGTTGGAGGACCATTTCTTATCAGTCAGACATGGCTGTGACTTCCCTCTGTGCAGTGAGGGTTTGAGTATTACAGCCTTCTGCACAAACACACACACTCTGCTTTTGTGTGTGGAGTGAGAGCCAAGCACTGGAAAGCTGGTGCATATTTTCCTGCCTGCTAACAATGTTTCCCTTTTCCTCTTTCCTGTTTGAGTAAATCTGGCCTGGCTCCTAAAGCTCATGGCCATTTCCGCCACCTACAATAATTTTTATAGCCTGTCAAGTGAAAGTTGTGTAGGGAACATTTCAGACCTGCCAGGCCTGTTGCTCAGGGCTGCTGAGCACTCCCAGCTCTTGGCTGGCTGGAGCATTACTGGAATGAGACTGGAGTGATAAGTGCTGCCTTGTGGAAAGCAAATCAAACAATGAAAACACCCCTGTTGGAAAGGAGCAGCTGCAGAGAGAGGTTTGCCTGTCATGGGCTGAGGTTTCGGGTGTGTGACCACGCTTCAGCTGCTCACCTGGTTTGGTGTTTTACAGTTGGACTCGATGGACCTGAGGGTCTTTTCCAGGCTAAGTGATTCTGTGATTCTGTGTTGGTGGGACTGAACCAGGGGCTGTGGCACACACAGATCAGGTCACAAATTCTGGCTGTGGAGCTTGAGAGGCTGTGGGAGCCTGCTGGCTCTGCATCTCACTGTGGCTCTGAGATGAGCTGAGAATCCCCCACAGATGCCACTACAGTGAAACCTGCAGTGCCAGGGCCAGTGACTTTCCTCCACTTCCATGATTTCTGCTCCCATGGAATCAACAACACTGGTTTTTTCCCAAGGATGGAGGGAGTCAGAGTATTCACCGAACAGTCCAGTTGATTCAATCCTATAAAAGTCCAAATAAAGTGCCCCAACACAGCACAGGTACTTTACACTGGCACAGTCCACAGGCCCACCTCAGCACCTTCAGGGCCAGATGAAAGATCCCTGTCTCCTGCTGAATCACTCACAAACCCTGCATGACCAGCAGGCTCCAGATGACATTTTGCTGTCCTTGGCCTCTGCTCTGTGCAGGCAGGAGGGTTTCCAACAGGATGTCTTCTCCTGCTTGCTTCTGGGGAGTGGTTTATTGACACTGCACCTGCCATGACCTGGAGAGAGAGCACTGAGCTTGCTCTATGTTTCATGTGTGTTGGTCTCAGTTTTGTTTGCTTTGTGATTCTGGACCACATGACCCTTATCCAGACTTGATGATGCTTTTTGTAATCAGACACTCCTCATTAACTTTTCTTGCAGACAGGGAAATTGGGGCATAGAGTGGTGATCAGATGGGTGTATCTCAAGCTGTTGGAGAGACTTAAGGCCCCAGAAGGCTGTCTAAACACAAAAGCACAGCTTTCGTCTCTTCCCTCCCCTGGTTTAGGGCTGTAAAAGTTTACATCTGGTCCAATGGCAACCGAAGACATCCGTGTACCAGCCAGCAAGAGCTGGTGGAGCAGAGCTGTGTTCCTCCCCTCTCCTGCCCCTCACTCCTTTCTAGGACCAAGTTCTGCAGTGAACAGCCCAAGGTTAAGGATTTATTAATTCCAGGTAGCAAATCACAACATCAAAGCTGAGAACAAGGCTTTTGGCACCTCCTGAGAGCCTTGATCTGGGTAAGATTAGGTTGACAGTCAGGAAACATCTCTATCCATTTGCAAACACCTCAGACCACCGTTCTTACTGCTGACATCTCTGACCTCCATCCTTGTCTGTGTTCCCCAGGCTTTAACCCAAACTGGAACGAAGAGTTTACATTTGACATAGAGATCCCTGCACTTGCCCTGGTCCGGTTTGTGGTGGAAGACTTTGACATGTCAACCAAGAATGACTTCATCGGGCAGTACACCCTTCCCTTCACCAGTCTGAAGCAAGGTAAGGCCCTGCTCCCTGCTCCTTGCAGCCACTGAGCCCTTTGGGAAGCTCCAGTGTCCTGGATGAGTGGTCCAGATCCATCACAGCTCAGGTCAGAATGGATATTTTGGGCAGCTGTTACAGTCTCTAGGGCAGGATCCCCCTTGTCACCAGAGGACTTGGGCACATTACATTACCCACGCTCAGAGCTGTGCCTCTGGGACCTGCCTGTTCAGGATCCTGTGGGAAACTGGGAACAAAATGCTCTGAGATAGGGAGATGTTTGTGCAGGGTCCTGGCAAACATTAGCAAATACTTTTCCAGCTGGACTAAAGGCCGTTTTCCACCCATGTCTCTGCTTCCAGGTTATCGCCACATCCATCTCCTGACCAAGAATGGAGACCCGTACTCCTCCTCCACCCTCTTTGTCTACATCAATATCCAGGACTGTGATTAGCAGCCTGGTTCCTGCAGGCCACAGTGAGCCTCCTTACAGACCTGGAAGGAATTCAGTGTGTGTGAACTCTGCCAGTGCCAGGGTCAGTCCCCAGCACCTTCCCTGGAGCAGCACTCGGTGCTCCGTAGGACCCCTGATGTGAAACCGCCATCGACCTTCTCCCTGCTGCGTGCTGGAAACATCCTAATGCTGCTGTTGAGATTAATCCTTTTGTACCTGTTCAACCAATCCAGCTGTGGTTTTAGTTCACTTTATTTAGGTTTTTTTAATGTTGCTTTTAGCGAGAGGATAGGGACTCCTTTTTAATGAAGTACAGCTCTTGGGCTGGGCTCGGTCAGGCATCTGGGCAAAGCACCCAACATCTGTGCGAGGAAAAGTCTCCCTCAGCACTGCAATCAGTGGCCAGGTGCCAGGTGACTTCTTGCAGCTGCAGGTGTCAGCCATCTCTCACCATATGAAGTCCTAAACGGGGACACGATTCCCCTCCTTTCTGTTACAGATCAAAAAAGAAAGCTGCACTGCAAAGCCCCGTGTTATGTAACCCGAGTTTCCTTTTGTGTTGTAATAAAAAATACATGAGCACTACTCTGCCTGTGTGCCTGGCTCTTGGCCAGGCCTCTTTGCATTCAAAGCCTGGCTCTCATCCTGTGAAGGAGAAAGAAGCTGCCGAACAGCAGATTTCCCTCTGACCCGAAGTGAAACCCACTCAAAGGGACCTCAGAGAACGTCTTTTGCCAAAGACAGTGGAAACACGCTCAACTGCCAGCAGGGTTTTGTTGGGTTTTTTTTTAAATACAGTAAAACTTTGTGCTTTTACAGAAAAATGTCACTTTTTAACAGAGAGGAAGTAGATGTTGTAAGTGCTAGCAGGTCTCAGTTGCACTGTAGAGGTAACCCAGCACAAGAGTGTTTTGAAAACAACGCAGTATTTATGGTAACGAGTGATTTGTCTTCAAGTAGAGCTACAGAGTTAAGGGAATATTGTCAAAATAAAATAATATATATTTTGAAGTGCCAACTGTGTTACTAGCAGTATGTTAGACTATTAAAAGTTTAAGAAACATTCTGGAAGAGTTCAATTACTTGTCACCATTTGCCTCTTTGTCCTACTTGCATGCAACATACATGAATTTGGAGATAGACCTGCTTCACTTCTTAAGTTATCAGAATTTCTGGGGGTTTTAATCCCTGGTGGTGAAGACGAGGGGCTGATACCAAAGATGTTAATGTCCTTTTGAACATACTCCCGTCAGCTTATTTTTTTGAATCCAAAATAGCCTGGATTTAGTGATTCTTAGGCCAACTGCAAAGCTGGGTTTCTTTTAGTCCTCCCTGGACTTTGTTATGCTGCAGTAAACGTTGCTGGACACATTGATTTTTCCTCTTCACTACAATACTGTGTGATGATGTAAACCATTGCCAGATTAAATGTGAATTAAACCCACACCTCAAAGGCTGATATTGCATTAACAACCAGCAGGTGGAAGAGCTCAGGAGTGGCCAGCGAGGCAGAGCAGGGTGCCTGGCAGTGACACGGACTCTCCCAGCTCCCCTCTGGGATGGGGCACATCGTTGGAGATGTGTTTGAAGGCCAAGGATGGAACATCCTTGACTCCCACCCAGGGACAGCCTGAGTTTGGTCCGTGACCACAGTGTGCTCTCAGCATTTTGTTTTAGGGAGCCATGGGAGAAAAGCATAGGTGAAGGTGGTCAGAAGTGGTCCTGCCCCCTCACTTGTGTCAGCACCAGCTCTTGTGGGGCAAGTTAGAAAGAAATTCTTCCCTGTGAGAGCAGTGAGGCACTGAAAGAGGTTTCCCAGAGAAGCTGTGGATGCCCCATCCCTGGAAGTGTTCAAGGCCACTTTGGCTGGGGCTCTGAGCAACCTGGGATAGTGGAAGGTGTCCCTGCCCATGGAACTGGATGATCTTTAAGGTCCCTCCCAATGCAAACCATTCTGTGATTCTGTTACTCTCTGAAGTCAGATCAGGCCACTGGGCTGGCTGTGAACACATTATTTACATTTTTGGGGTGGCAGGATTAGATTTCAGCTGAGCTGTTGAGCTAAAGCCCTCACTTACCTGCTGTGGCTGGCACTGGAGAAGTGGGGGGCCAGGAGGACAGGGTCAGGGTGAATGGATTAGATGGATTGCAGAGAGAGGCTGGGTTTTCCTCTGCCTGTTGTGCACTTAAATAAAGGTAGGCAAGATCCATGGGAAGAGAAAACATCCCTCGTCAGGTAGGAACAGGTGGGGGAAAGCTCCTATAGCCAGGTGGGAAAGGAGAGATGAGATGGAGATGGGATGGGCAGAGCATGATGACAATGCTGCAAGGTCTCCTCTCTCCCCTAAGGAAGGGACATGGTCCCTGTTGTTACCAAGTGAGCTCATCTCTGAGCAGGTCAGGAAGTGCTGGAGCCCCACAGGAGGGAAGAGCTCTGGGGAAAAGAGCAGCAGAAACAGGACATGGCCACTGACATCACAGCAAAAGGCACAGAAGGGAGCATGTGGGAGAGGATCCTTTAGAAATCAGAGGCAGGGAGTAAAAGCAACTCTCCCATGAGAAAGGGAGCAGCAGTTTCCATCAGGCTCAAATACCGGGAGGCTCTGTGGTCTGTGAAATCCCAGGCTGGCTTCTGAGTGCTGGCAGAAGTGCTCTACTTGTGTTGGTGAGCCTGGTGGCCACAGGAATTAAAGCAATTTGTAGCAAACTGGCCTAATCTCCCTAACCTGACTATATTTGGGCTGGTCTTCATTTGATTGTGTGAAGCTCGTTGGGCCCACAGGTAGGTGACATTCCTGCATCTTACTGAGGAGCACATGTAATTCATTAATTTGGGAGCTGGCAGGAGCACTCCTCAGCAGGGCAAGGCAAATAGTGCTGATTCCAGCAGTGCCAACAGAGGTTGGAATGTGAGTAATGTGCACTGATTGCATCTCATGTGAGCACAACAGGAGCAATCACACAGGTAATTCAGCTGATTTGTGGCTCTGCTTGATGCTTAACTTACTCTGCATGGAGGGTTTCAGTGGGTTTTGGGCTGGACCCTCAAGCAGAAATGGGATGAAGTGGTGGCAGGAACGTGGACATAATGGGGATTATCTGATGTTAAGTACCAATTCTTAAACACAAAGTTCTCTCCAGAAGACCCCATCACCTGGAGGTCCCTGCTGCAGCCCAGCCAGATGGTGACACTTCAGCACAATGATGTGGCCCTGGGTGCTGAGAGAGAGCTCTTTGCCCCTCAGTCAACAGCCTGGAGCTCCCCAGCTCCATGCCCAGGTCCCTGCAGCTGGGCTGGGCAGTCAGGCCAGCTACTCAACAGCCAGGTACCGCTGCTCATTGGCAATGGGGGGGCTTCAGGAGCAGGGTACATTGGCATGGGGGGAGAAGTGGTCCTAGCTATGTGGAGCTGGGGAACAGAAGGGGCCCCACCTCCTCAGTTTGTTTTTTTCTCTTCAAAAAAATCCTAAATTCCATTGATGACCAGGTGTTTGAAGGATCTGTGGACCTGCAGAGCTTTTATCTGCTGCCATCCTACCCCTGCATGCTGATCAATGACAGTTGCAGTGCTCCTGCTGCTGCTGGATGTTTATTTGGAATCACTGATCAGGTTGGAAATGGAGTAAAGCTGCAAACCCACACTGTCTGAATTTTTAAGGTGGTGTTTCTTCCTTTAATTTACAGTTTTATCCCATAATCACTGATTGCTCAAATTTCCCACTGCCCTCCCCAGTCAGACTGATCCCACAGTGTGGAACCAGCACTCTCAGCCCCATGGACATCACAGAGATGGAGCCCTGATAAAACCTTCAGTAGGACACCCTCTGCCTCAGGTTTTACCCAAAACCCTCCTAGCTTCCTCGAGCCTCTGGTCTGTGGGCAGGTGGACTCTGACATTCACCTGGGTGTGGTCAAGGAGGCCAGGTGAGATTGTAGATGCTATCTGAATGAGAAAAAAAGTAGACAGAGTCTTGATTGGCAGTCAAAAATCGACATTTGTGTCTAGCCTTTGGTGTCATCATCCTCTTGAAATAGATCAGCTAATAAATATGGTCATAGTAAGTGCTTTTTTTCCTCAAACCAGGTACACATGTGTTTTACCTGCCCTGGGCTATGCATGTTAATCTAGAACTGATTCTTGCTGTTCTTTGATGAGCAGTTTTTCCACAAGGTGAGAAGGGTCAGAAATGTCTGGTGTCACTCCACGGACTAACCCATCAGGCATCTGGCTACTCCATTAACTTTTTCCTGACCTCAAGGCTCCCCCTCCATCCTCTTAGGGCTTCCCCCTCCTCTCCCCACCCAGAATTTATGCAGCAGCTGCAAGTGGCCTTTCTCTTGACTAATTTTAAACTTCTACAAATGAAGGAAGATCATGGCCTTGTGCACGTGGCAATTTGCAAAAGGGAGAGGAAAGATGAGGCTACAACGCAGTTGCGTGGCACACACTTGTCTTCATGGCTATCAGCAATAAAGTGTCAGGAAGAGGCAAAAACATCTGTTCAAGCTGTTTCTGAAAAAAGTTTGGCCTCCTGGGGCTCTGGGTTTGCAGGGAGAAAGGAGCCATCCCCTGAACAGTGGCTGCTGGAATAATTGTGTTGGATTGGGATGCTGGGTTGGAATCTTTGAGCAAATGCCTGCACATCTTCTGTGCAGCTCCTAAGGGAGCAGGGGTTGGTCCCAGAGTCATTGGATGCCTCCTGCGGTCTCAGAAGAGTCCAAATTGTTTCTTCTCATTCTGCTGCTTCCATTTGGGCATCTGGTAGAACTCGTCCTTGGACTTCCCAAAGATGTCGTGGAAATCAGCATCAGAGAGATAGCACTGCAGAGAGGAGAGAGCAAGGGCAGGTCAGCTTTGGCTTTGGTAGAACCTGGGACACCCCCATAGGCTGCATCCCCTCCCCACCGTGCCAGTGCTGACCTCTGACTCCAGGCCAGCTTCTCCTGTTCAGCCCCCTCTCCTCATGGTGGGAAGTGGAACATCCCAGCTACTGTTCCTCATCCCACTTCCCAAAGGACCAGGGGAAAAAAAATCGCACCAGCCCAAAGAGATGCTCTGGTTTTGAGGAGTTAGCATGCTCTGGCTGGAATTTAGTCCCTGCTGATCATACTGTGGCCAGGACAATTTATGGTCCACCAGGGAAGCTCTGCTGGCCAGAGTTTTGGGTGGTTCCTTGGGTAGTGATTCAAAGTGAAAGCATCTCCCCCTTTCTCAGTCCCCTCCCCTAAAATATGCACTGGAAATGTTCACTCTCATTGCTGGAAAGACAAGGTTTGCAGAAAGCAGGCTCATCAGGGATACTGTGAAAGTCCCTGTGGGAATGGGAGGTTGAGATTTTTCCTGGCATTTTGGGTAGAAGAACTCATGTAGAGCCCAGCTGTGGATCGTGACTCTGGCTGTAGGTGTTGGCCTTTGCCAGATCTGTTGGGCAAGACATTGGTTAAAGAAGGATTACAGGGAGTAGAGGGAATCAACCCTCTGTCCTCCCGTCAGCTTGCTTGGATTCAGCTGCAGACATTGCCAAAATCCTTGGGCTGATCGGAAATCTGGGAGGTGTCATTTCTTCTGAAATTGAAAACTGCTGAAATGCAAGCTTTCTGACAAAAAAAAAAAAAATTCCTTCTGGGAGGAGTTTCAAATGAAAACATTCACCTACAGCTCAAGCAAAATGCAAATTCTGGCTTTGTTCTCAGCTGTCACCTTTTCCCCCTGTCCCTCTGAGGACAGAGGTTGGGTGGCAGAGCAAAACAACTCTACCAGATGAGAACATTTTTACAAATTACTACTTAAAATTATTTTTTTTCTGCCATTGAAACCCCATAATTACTTCAACTGGGCTAAAACCACCATGAGGTGTCCCTGTCCACAGCAGGGGGTTGGAACTAGATGATCTTTAAGATCCCTTCCAACCCAGCCCATTCTGTGATTCTATGAATTTCCTCACACGACGCTCCTGCTTTTGGTGACACCTCTGTGTCCAGCCAGTGTTCCCTTGAGTCTGAGCAGGACTCAGTAGTCTAAAGTACACTCAGCCAGTTCCAAGTTGAGTTAAAAAGGCATAAAACCAGCAATGCTGCCACCTCTTTTTTAGTGGGATCCACGCCTTCTGGAAGTTCATCCACTGTCCTGTGCATCAGCACCTCTCGGGAGTAAATCCCTTCCCCGTTGGGCACCATGGCAGGGCTGCTGTAGCTGTTGTTGTTGTAGTTGCTGCTGTTGCTGTAGCTGTTGCTGTCACTGTGGCTGAAGTGAGATTTATACTCTGAGGAGGCACTTGCTGTACCCGAACTAGCCAGGCTGGAAGTGCTGAGGGTCCTCTTGTTCAGGCTGAGGTTGTTCAGGTCCTGCCAAATGGAGGAGAACACGTCAGGATGAGATGCTCTGGCAGAGCAAGTTGGGGATGATCCCAGGATCTTTCTGCTAGGGTTGTGGGGGATTATTTCTGGCACGGACTCTCTGTAGCTCCAAAGCAGCAAGGGGAAAGTCCCAACTAAAGCGTTAGTGCAGTGCCTCCCTAAATGCTACACCTTGGTGTTAGGACTGCTAAAAGCACACACTAATGAGAGTTCTTACAAAGAACTGAGGATACTTACAGCAGTCTCATTCTTCTCAACATCAGAGGAAGGCACATGTGGGACAACAGAAGGTGAGGTTAGATGTCTACCATGTCTAAAATATCTAAATTACCTGCACACCCCTCCCTGATGAGCCATCTCTTCTCATCCAAACCTGCCACTTCCTTCCAGCCTTCATCCTGACCCTGCCTAGGGCAGAACTGACTCGTGTGACAATGACATTTGGGACTGTTGGGACCTCATTTCCTTTGTGCTTTGGAGGATCCCCCACTGGGTTATGTCCTTCTCGATCAGGGGACCCTTGCTTGAGGTCTCAGGGGCTCCACCACTGCAAACTACTCACTGCACCCTCTTTGAGCTTCACACACTTTGTGGGTGTGGGTCTGGGTGTATTTACGGGTGATTTATCACATCTCCCTCTGCTTCCCACAGAGGAGCACAGCTCTGATCCTGGCAGCCTGAGGTTCCCATCCCTGCCCTGATCCTGGTGTCCCCTCCTTTGTGCAAACAGGCTGGGGGATGTGGTGGTGTTTGAACCCAGGTCCTACTTGCACGGCCAAGACACAACTCACCACTTTGATCTCGCTTATGGCCGACACGTCTCCCAAGCTGTTCTTCATTTCCTCGTAGGATTTGCCATCCTAAAGGGAAGAGAGAGTTGTGAGAACCATGGGCTGCCTTTAGCCCACACTCCTGGTCTCTAATGGGCTCAGGAGATCATGAATTTTAAAGCCCGGTGATGGCCGCTGATGTGGCAACTCCTGCAAACTTCATCCCCTGGAATCAAGAGACTTCCAGAATCTGAGATTTCACTTGAAAACAAAGAAAAAAAGATGGACTTTAGCCTTTGTAGTTGTACAATAACAGGTGAAACCAGGAAATTTAAAGACTTTAGAGCAGACAGCAAATGAAGAGAAATAATATTTACTGCTGGGTTTAAATCTTTTACATTTTAGATGAATCTTGCAATGCCTGAAATAATATTCCTTTTTTTCCCCTTTCCTGATTAATTTAGCTAAAACAACAGATTTTTTCAAAGCCTCAACTCCTGACTTCTTGTAATTAGGTGCCATGTATTACCAGATACCTCTTATTTCCTATTTAAAGAAAATGGAATATGCTAGATAAATTGGCAAAGCCCATGACTGTGTTTTCCTAAGCAGCCAGGAGATGTCAGTTCTTAACAGAATCATCCAACAAAGTTTCTCAACAAGCACAAGCAACGTAAACACATGGACTGCAGAGAAAACAGATTTAGACCCAAAACTGAGCAAAGAACACACACCAGATGTTTCTGGGATGTCAACAGTTTGGATGGCTTGTCTGTAGTTGCTGAAGCTGCCTACAGGGGATATTTTTAGAGGCACATATTTTATGAACTGTATCCTTGTTTTTCAGCTGTTCCTTGGAAAAAAAAAATAAAACAAACCCACAAGTTTTGACCTTTGTTCTAAGCATCAACGTGTTTTTAAGGGTCATTGTGAGTTCCTGTCTTATCTCTCCAGATCCAGCTGTCAAGACAGGCTCTCTACCACCACACGGATTGGGAAGAAAGACAATGCAAACCCAGATACAGGAAATGAAATATCTCTGTAAGAGTTTTCCTGCAGTGTGAAGTCCTGGGGAAAGAGGTGAGAAAGGAATTTTTCTTTCCCAGTTATCTCCTGGGGCAAGTTTCCATTTCTGCATAGGGAGGAGCTGGTATTTGTAACTCTGCTTTTGAAGGCTGGTGTGCAGGGACCAAGGGTGACCTTGCTCAGGAGCTCCTGGGCTCTGATGGGCTTTCCATAAACCTGAACACGAGACCTGTCTGCTCACATCTTTCATTTCCCCACAATTTGCCCTTAAAGCTGGGTCATAAATTTGCCTCTGTTGCTGCATTTTCAACAGTGAACTTTTGTTGGTTTGGTTTGGGTTTTTTTTCCCCTTATGATGTGGGCTGAGTCTCTTTTCCCTCTGAGCTTGATTTTTCTACTCATAGTCCCCACCTCTTTTTGGCTGAAATCGCAAACCTTATTTGGAACCCAACATTTATAAAAATGTGAATATTTTGAGTTCAAGCACATTTAGGTACATTTGCCAAAGCCTCAGTTTGACCAAACAGATACATTTTGTTGGTGAAGGAGCAGAAGCTGCTCAGACAGCACCCAGGAACTCTTGTCCCTGCACACGACAGGAGGTTGGAACTGGATGATCTTTAAGGTGCCTTCCAACCCAAGCCATTCCATGATTCTGTGAAGCTCAGGACATGTCCTAGTGAGGTTTCATTCCATGCATCATATATTTGCTGACAACAACAGCCTCTAGGCACCGCTGAGAACACAAGCACACCACAGGGCTTTTCCAGCAACTTACACTCCATTTGTAGGGGTCCCAAGCGTTGAACCATCCTGTGAAGTTGAGGGGTTCATAGCCCTGCTTCACCAGGATGATGGGAGTTGCCAGGTCCCTCCCGGCCGGATGGGTCTTGAGATACTCCTTAGCCGAGGCAATCGCCTCGTTCCTCTCCTGCGCGTTGGAGGCTTTGCCAACCCAAAGGAAAATCTGCAAGGGGAGAAGGTATTGAAGGTCAGTGAGGCATTAGAACCTGTGCAGACACGGCTGTTTGTTCTCCCCTGCCAGTGGAAGCAGAGATAAGATTGGAAATGTGTTTTTCCCAATATTTCCCCATAATTCTGAGCCCCGATTTATTCCCAGCCAAGGAAGATTTTGCTTTTGAGACATGCATGGAGCAAAAATATCTCAGGTAACACCTCGTGCATGTTCCAAGGTAGCTGAACTCAGTCATGTGCCAAGATCCAACTCAATAAACACCAACTAAAGCCACAACCTGCTTGAAAATATGTCGGGGGAGAAGGAAAGGAGGCTTTTTCTGACCTCTTCCCATGTGTCCAGCAGCATGACATCATCTTCATCCAGGTCCTCCTGGCAGAACCCAACCACCTCCGTCATGATGAACCGACCTGTCTGGTTGGAGCACTCGAAGAGGCGAGGCTGGTAGTGTGTGACCTGCTCCTGGAACCTGCCTCATGCGCGGCAGGGGAGGAAAAAGCAAGAAAGGTGGGAATCTTTCCCTCCTGGCTTACTGCAGGGCCCTGAAGCTACTTGTCATGGCCTTGAAGGAAGAGGTGGAACATGTCATAAAAGCCTGAAAGTCAGCAGTATCAGTTTTTAGGGGGTTCTCAGACCATTTTAATGATTTTTAGAGGTAATTGTTTCTTCACCCAAAGAGGGCAAAAGCAGAGCCCTTCTCTCATTCTGGTGATGAGCCCGATGTGAGTTGAAAGATCACTTGTTTGCAGAGGAAACCATCACCTGCCCAGAGGGCTGGAGAAACCCATGTTGTTCAAAAGCAAATTTAGTCTCATAATTCTTCTGGGGCTGCCCATAAAGCTAATAACGGCTGGAAATGGTTCCTGCAGCCCTTAGGATGAGATATGGGGTGGGTTTACTGGGGGAAAAGGAGGACGTAGCACATACCTGGTCTGCAGCTCCCACTTCAGGAGAACTCCTGGCCCAAAAGCCAGGAAAGAAACACCTTGGTGTGGTTTCTGACCAAGGTTTTGGTGATATTCTGGCCTCGTGCTCCCTTTACAGAGGACACAGTATCAAAGTATTCACTTTCCTGAAAAGTTTTGATCCCTTGCTTAAAGTGCCCTGGCCAAGCCCAGAGGAGCAAGCAGGTCACTGTTACCTCTTTTCACTGGCATAAGGTGCTTTGCCTCCCAGAGCTTCCCAGAACTCTGCTGGCTCCTGTCCTTCCAGAATGGTGTGCTTGTCCCGCCTGGAAACGATGTCAGCCACCATTTTTGCCATCTCCCGCTCATCTCCGCTGCACCCCTGTGTTCAGGATAAAAGATTGAGGTGGAGTCAGGGACAGACTGGCAGAATTTATCTGTGAGGAAAAGCTGGTTTAGTCCTCTGGAGATCTTTAGACCTGCTTGAATACTCTTGAGCTGATCACTCAGAATCCATTTCTAGTCCTCAAGGGACATTCAGTGCAGCCAATGGCACCTAGAGCAAAACTCACAGAATGACAGAAGGATGTGGGTTAGGAGGGACTTTAAAGATCATCAGGAACACCTTGCACTCGATCAGGTTGCCCAAAGCCCCATCCAGCCTGGTTTTGAACACTTCCAGGGATGGGGCATCCTCAATATCTCTGCTTTGGTTTGATCTAACATCTCATCCTGACACGCGTGACTGAAACAAGATAAATTAATTTGCTCTTATTCTGGCTGGTTTCTTACAGCTGGAAAATGTGGGGTGATTTATTCACCTGAAAGCTGTGTGAACTACAATGTGGTGAGGTGAGCCCCAACAGGGGTTACTTTTGTAGAGAGGGCTTTTGCTGCTGACCCTCCGCAGACAGAGCCCTTTCCTGGGTGCACTTTTCTCAATTGAATAATGAATGTTGGAAAAGATGATCATGAAGCCCAACTGCCAACCCAGCTCCACTAAACCGTGTTATCAAGTGCCACATCCACATATGTGCTGAAGACTTCCAGTGATGGTGACTTCACCATTTCCCTGGGCATTCTGTTCAAATGCTTGACATCCCTTTCTATGCAGAAATATTTCCTAATATCTAACAGTAACCTCCCCGGTGTAACTTGAGGCCATTTCTCCACTGAATTAATGGACCACCTGCTCAAGGATTCACCTCCATGACCTAGAGGAGGCAAGAGACTCAAGCCCCACCTCAACAATTTCAGATTCCTTTGGCTGCCTCCCCATGTCTCATTGCAGACTCACCTTCCCACACCACAGGTAGCAGACTTGGCTGGTGGTCAGCAGGAAGACATCGTTGGAGTTGAGGGAGGAGGCTCGGGCTGGCACCTCTGTGGCCTTTGTGTTCACCTCATCCGTGCCCCTCACCTGGAAGAGGCGGATCGCTGGCTCGGGAGTGCTTTTCTGAGTCCGGCTCGTGCCGCCCTGCAAGGGAAGAGAGGGAAGGATGGTACTGGGAGGTGAGGAGGACACACAGATCCAGGGTGGGATTGATTTGAGGAAGGCTTTGGGCTTGCAGCCCTCCCCACTGCTGCAATGCTGGACCGCGGTTCTGCACTGAGCAGGCGAGGAAATCCAAACACCTTCTGATTCAGGTCAGAATGAAACCCACATGGCACAGTTCCCACATTTCTCCCTGATTACTGAGTCTTGACCAGCTCCTGTGAAGATCCTCAAGATCAATGTGACCAGATCTCGGGGTCTGTAGAGGATTTGCCATGCAAACTGGGCAAGGCAGCTGGACCCTGATTTCCAGCTGTGTTTATCTCAGCTGAACATCTGCTGCGGAAAACATAGAGTGGGACCAACACTGAGAGCTGAGGTCAATCCCCCTCTCCCATAGTCATTTGGAATTTCTCCACCATGGATGTCACCAGCCAAGGCAGAAAGTGAAGTGGGTTGGTAGTTATGTCATGTAATCCTGGCAAGGACAATTCAAATCATCTTTGTAGGATGTTCTGGAGGACCCTTTCTGGACAGCAGCACCTATGATTCACAGGATTACTTTCTTATTCTAACTGCAAAATATTTTGGGATGGAGTTGGAATGAACCTCACACATCACTGCTGGAGATCAGGGGTGGACAATTGAGTTGGGTTAGTCCAGGACTGTGTTTACACCAACAGTGTTCAGACTGCTTGGGAAGTACTAGAAATGTCCCCTCTGCAGAGCTGGCAGGCTCCTTTCCTGAATATCAGCCCATTTTTATTGGACTATTTCCACTGCAGCTGCCAAGCCATCGTTGGTGCTCCCACCTCCCAAAGCCACGTTACCTCGTAGATGACCAGCTTGCCCTTGAAGATGGCCAGGAAGTGCCTGGGCTCCTTGCCCATTGTCACTCGCACCTGCACGGCCTCATCCCCGTATTTCTTGTCCAGCTCGATGGCATTGAGGGCACAGGCAGTGATTTCATCCACGGAGGCGTGGCGGCCCTGGGGGACAGAGAGGTGACACACGCGGTGTGATGAGAGTGAGGGCACAAACCTCTTCACAATTTGACATCTTGCCAATCCCCAAGTGTGTAGTATCATGAGATCAAAGTTAAAACTTCCCAATATTTATATTTCACTGGCACTCTGGTTTTGTAGGCTTTAGAGTCCCATTTTTGAAGCTTCTCTCTGCAGTCCAGGGCAGGAAAATATACTTTACAAAGGAAAGCAGAGATGTTCATATACCCACAAAACTCCAGGAAGTGAGGCTTTAAGGGACAGTCTGACTCCGAAGTTTGACCTCGGCACTGTAAGCCCCATCATCCTTCACCCTTTCTGACTTTGTTAGGGCTCAGTCTGATTCCAGTTTGGGGTCAGTGTCCATGCTGCCTACAAAGAACAGCTTGGGGTATTTGAAACTGATGAGCAAAGAGTATTTGAGTTCTTCTGGGTGCTTGGGTTGGGATTTTTGTGTGCAACTACTTCCTTCAGCTTTAGGCTTGAATAGCAGGAACAGCACAGACCCCTCTGCTCTGCTTTACCTACCTGCCACATATAGAGGACGTAGTGGGGTCTGCCTGACCTCAGGTAGGTGTACAGGACCAGGTAGCAATCACCCCCGTAGAACTGCCCGTATGTCTTGGGATTCACTGGCTGCATTTGCAAGTCCTCAATCCTCCACACCTAGGGAAAGAAATGCCTTGGTGAGCAGCAGTGGAGTCAAGGTGAGGACAGAGCACAGCCCTTTGGCTAGCACACCACTGAAACTTCAGGTGTTCCCTCGTGTCCTGTCACTGGTCATCCGGGGGGAAGAGATCAGTGCCTGCCCCTCGTGAGGTGTTGGGGAAGATGAAACAGGAAAGCCTTGTGAGTATGATTGTTTAAGTTTGGAGAATATGAAACCTGTAAGTGAAATAGAATTAAGGGCAGAGTTCGATATCTGAAGTGCCAAACCTCAGTTGCTGAGCAGCTGGAGGACAATGGTATGGCCAGCTGAAGTTTATCCTCCTTAAAGTGAAGGGTGCCCCTCTCCTTATCAAGAACTTGAAGGGACATATAGTATGATAATGCAATGATTCTTATAGGCTGTATGTAAATGCTATAGGACTCTGTATCTTGTACTAGATTGGTCAAGTAGACTAGAATATTCAGGAGAAAGAGAGATAAAAAGGCCAGGAACTTCCTGTCCTGCCTCTTTGTCTGCTCTTCTCTTTGCCTGCGCCTCTTCGCCTGCTCCTCTTCGCCACCTCTTCTTCTTAGCAGCTCTCTTCTTCGGCCCTGCCCAGAGCTGCAGCTGGCAGCTCTCTGCAGGGCCTCTTCACCCACGCCCTAGCAATAAATCGCTTGCTTCAAGACAACTTTTGACTCCAAAGATCTCTCATCATTTGTCCCGACCATCCGACCCACGTGATCCTACAGTGAGGAAGCTGTAAACTGCCATGAGGTCCATCCTCAGTCTCCCCCAAGCTGAACAAACCAAGTGATGCTTGGAAACAGGCTGATTGTTGCACCCTCTGTCAGCCAAAGGAGCTCTCTCACCTCGATCTCCCCGGAGGCATCGTCCACCATCCTCTGCTCAGCTGCGAGCTCTGGTCTTGCGTGGAGCTGGGTGGTGTCAAACTTCACCTGCTCCACCTTGGCTGTGTGTGCCAGCAGAATGAAAACAAGAACACAGTGAATGCACAATGCCACACAACCCCTTCCCATCATCCTCACACACAACCACTGCACGTGCAAGAAAAACCTGGTCCAGGTTTGCAAGAAGCCACTCCTGCCCCCAGTAAACCACAATTTGGAATGTGCAAGAGCTCACACACTTCAGTGTTGGCCTCTTACAGGCTGGAATTGGCCATACAGCATGTCCCAGTGATGGCTGGCTGGTAAAAATATTCGTAGTCTCCTGACTGAAAATTCTTCATTGTTCTCCAAATCTATAAATATTTCCCTGCTTTTAAAATGTTGGTTTCAGAAATAAAATGCCTACATTTCTCCAGCTCATGACAAAGAAAGAGAGTATTGATGGACAGCACAGAGAGAAACAGAGATGGAGAGAAAAGAGAGAACTTGCAAGGGAAAGAGATTTGTGGCTCTCAAGCTGTTATTGATGGAGACGTTTAGCATCTCTGTCACCTCCCCATCATTCATCAACAAGTTCTCTCTCTTTGGAATTGTTTAGTCTTTGGGGTTAATGCATTGTAGTATTCCCTTCGGCAGTGTGATAAATACACCATTTACACCCGGTATAAATACATCATCATTCCACTGACGTCAGGAGGGGATCAGATGGATCACAGTGTCAATGAAAGCAGAATTCCTTATCAGGCTCAGCATTAGCCCATAATACAGGAAATTCAGAAGTTCTGCAAGTGGGAGATTTTGCATACAATTGTTCAGAGGGGAGTGACTCTCTGCCAACATTTACATTTAGAGTAAGTGGCAATTTGGTTCATACAAGAAAATTCCTCAGAGCTGAATGTCATTCAGTTAATGAATCCTTTCCATCTACTGAAGAAGATGGAAAATACAAGGCACTAGGAGAACGTGCATTAGATTTTCAAGATCCTGAAGGCAGGGGATAGTTGTGAACGATGTTCCCTCAGCTGTTGCTTAGCACAGGTAGGAAGAACAAACGTAGGACCAACGTGCTCACCAATTTTGCCAGTAGTGTAGACCTTGCCCAGCCCTTGTGTTTGGTTCTTTTCTGTCCACCTCTGGAAGAGTTGTTTGAACATGGCTGACTCTGCTCCATCATTGATCACCTCAACATTGGTGGACGAAGGATAACCTTTGGCTTGGATAAAACCCTGGTGGGGTCCAGAAAGGTCATTAGTGGGGACACAGTGAGCTTTTTACAGACATGAGAAGAGGGGTGTCGACCTGAACCAGCCCTAAGAGTGAACGTCCCTCACTGAACACAGGGTGGGATTCACCCCAAGATTTGCACTCAGACTAATCAGAGGTGACAGCAGACTCTTGCTGTAGTATCCATGTTTATTTCTGTCTTTAGGGGATTGAACCCTACCCTTACCCCTTTTCTCCAAACTTTTTGTCCCTCTCTAAGCCAGGAAGACTGTCCTGCCTGTAGCCTGGTAGAGAGCATGGGAGTGAAGGGATGGAGGCAGCTCAGCACCCCAGAGCATGAAGTGTGTTCTGAAGGGACTAAACTCTCACAGATCCTTTTTCTTCTTTTTCCCTAAACCCATATTACTTCTCTGCAACAGTACTATTATTGAGTTAAAACACTACTTCAACAGAGGTGCTTGATACAACATGAGTGGGAAGAAAACGTTCAGTGTTCTGCTGCAAAGCCAAAATCCTTGCTCAGTTTTGGGAACCGCTCTTGTATTTATCTCAGCAGGCTCCAGGATGACCTGAGGTGCAGTGCTGGGAGCCGTGGTTCGGGGAAGGAGCCTGATTGTGGCTTTCTGAGCATTCAACCTCAGCTGTAAAAACTGCAGCCACACGCTGCCCCCAGGGAAAAGCAGAGCAGATGGTCCTCCCATCCCTCCCACCTGCCACACTGAAAGAAAGACATATCTTTTGTTCTACATGTGTAGCTCAGGGCCAGAATTTGCAGAGATGATTGCCTACTAAAATGAGCCTGAGTCAAGCTCATAAAAGGAGCACGGAGGACAGTGAGATAAGTTTTAATGTAAAGTTTTTTAAGCTTTTCTTCTCTGAGACAATAGGTGCAATCCTGTTGAAGCTGGGTGTCTCCAGGTAGGACCTTACTGAAGGTGAAACCACTGAAATTCAGTATCTCCTAGTTAGATCTCATGGAAGATGAGGCCGTTTATGGTCTTCCCATAAGTAAATGGCTAATTAAAAGCTATGTTCCCTCAGAGTCTTCACTTCAACTTGTAAAAAAATACCAAATGCCTTACTTGCTCAGGCTCCCTCGGGGCTAATTTTTTCTGAGAGGAAGAGTTGAGGAATGCTCTGACAGAAAATAACACATGGATGTTAGAGCCCTTTTCATATCTGCTTATGCACCTTTTGACCATGAATTTGTCTAATCCCATCTTGACCCTGCTGATCCTCTCTGACTCCACCATCCCTTGAATCAACAGTTTCCAGAAGTTCACTATTTACCGTGTAGAAAAGCATTTCCTTTTATACTTTATTTTCTTTAACCACTTTTTTTTCTTAGTTTTAGTGGCATATCTTAGTCCTAGCACAATTTGATGACTTACAATTTTGTGTTTATGTCATCATGCCTCCCCTAGACATTTAACTTCTCTCTCTGTTATAACTCAGGCCAGCTCCCCAAGACCTACACTTAATTGTAATTAGTGGTCAGATCTAGATCAGCACATATCAACCGCCCACGACATTGTTTGCACTATATTACAACTCACCACAGCTCGAGTGAACGCTGCTTTTTTCTCTTCTGGGCTGGAGGCTTTTCCTCTCCAGACATAAATTTTGAAGCCACCTTGGTCTAAAATGTAGCAGTCCTGAGTTTAAACCGAAAAAACAGGAAACAGTAAAAAACAGATGTGAAAAGCTCTGTGCAGGAAAAGCTCATCATTTGTAGCCTGATCAGGTTGGATCCTTCTTGAAGATTTAGGTTAGATGTATATCTAGCTCATTTCTCTGCCTTGAAGAGCTCTAACCCTGGTGCAACCATTATCAGAGGTGACAGAGGATCATAAATGGAGTACAACTACCACCAACCCCACAGGGCAGGGGTTCACAGGTGAGGGCACACCTGGCCCAGGCTGCTTATTTATAATTGTAATTAGTTAGAGTATGTATTTTTCTTAGGCATTGCTCAAAATTGGCTATTACCATCTCATAGGAGAAGTTCTCAAACCAAAACCACCACCAGCTCTAAAAGGGACCAGGAGAAGTGTACCCAAATATCACCCCCAGCCTGCTGCTGGTGGTGCTCATTTACACCCAAATCTGCTACCAAATGAGCAGGAAAGGTCCAAGTGAGACATCTTCTGCATGAATATTTTGTCCCCGTTTAGATCCCTGATCTGGAGCTGGAAGTGTTGCGTTGCTGTGAACGCAGCAGGATCCCGAACCCGAAGGGGATGAGGCGAGTGCTGAACCCATCCCCACTGCAGAGAGCTGGTGCTCCAAACACACTGTGGGACCAAAGGCTGCTCCTTTTTCAGGCTGAACAATGAAAAGGAAAACAAAGGCTTCATATGTCTGCAAAGGGAGGCCGAGATTTTAGCAAGGCTGACATCAGGACGAAAAGGGGAGCGGGAGCCTTGCGGCACAATGCTGCTTTGGAATAGGCTGGTCTGCACTGCAGAGAATTAAGGATGAGCAATTCTCTGCCAAATTTTAGTCAGAAGAAAAGCCTCTATTTTCTGAAAAACTGTGCACAGAGGGTCTGTCAGAAAATCTCCTTCCAGGGTGGGTCACTGAGTCCAGCCACTTGCTATGGCAGGAAGACAAATCTCCCTGGTTTCGTGAGCAGGGTATTTATTTGCTCTGGAGTCAGCAGAGGGAAGGCTATCCCTGAACATCAGGTATTAAGAAGCCTTCATTCCATCTGGAATTTATTCCTGGTATGCAGCTCTCCTTCGCTGTGATTGCCAAGCTAATATAATCCTTGGCTGAGAGCATCAATTTGCCATCTCTTCTTGGAACAGCTTCAACACACCACCTACCTCCGGCTGCTGAGACTGTAGCAGGGCTAAGCTGTCCTAACCTAACAGCAGGGCTAAGCTGTCCTAGTGATGGAAGGCCTGATAATTTTCAGGAAACAGGTGCTCAGCTGAAAAAAAAGTGAGCCACAGCCTCCCTTTCTTGCTGGAAAGGCCACTCTGGCTTTGTCTCACCTCGTGCTGGAGCAGATCCTGCGTCAGAGGCCGGGTGGCGATCTCTTGCACCACCAGGTCATTGTCCTTCTCATAGACACTGCAAGACAGAGCCACGGAGCCGAGTTAGACCCCGCAGAGCCCTCTGTGAGAAGGGATGGGGTTTGGAGCACAGCCCAGTACTTACTGGTAGAGCCGGACGTTGGCTTTCTGCAGCTCGTCCGCTTTGGTGTCGGGGATGGCGTCGCGGAGCTCCCCGTGCCTCTCGCCCAGCACCATCCTCATGATCTGCATCAGGTCCGGGGAGTCCCTCTCGTTGTCAATGATGCCAATCTGGGCACGGCCGCCCCTCTCGCTGTCCCTGATGCTCCGAGCCAGAGCAAGACCCTGCACAAGGACCCGCAGGGCTAAGTCCTGACACACACCACAAATTCAGCGAGCCCCAGACCCCAAGCAGTGACTGAGCACCGACAGCCCAAGCCAGGTGACCACAGCTCTCTGAAGCTCCTAGTGTCCTCCAAATTTAGCTATTAAAGAAGCAGATATGTCTGTAATGCCTGATTATTAACTAACTCATAGGAAAATATCACTAATTGTAGTCGCTGCTGATGCGGCTCCCGCAGGGCACAGGCGTGTGGGAGCACAACAGGCACTGCCTGTGTGGGACTGTACACAAGCAGGTCCAGTGCTCTTGCAGGATGCTCTGGGGGAGAGATGCACACATGCTGAGGCCAATGAGGCAGGATGCTGCAGAGCTGCAGGACCCCGGCTGCCCCGCGGCGACGTTTTACATTTAAATGTTTCAAGTGTTCAAAAAAACGTGGATGTCTTCTGTGAAAAAAGCAGCGTGAAATGTCAAGCAGCTAATTAGGCTGAAATCTCCATTTTCCATTGATTTTTTTTTGTTCCCATGACTCTTACTGCATTAGCTTTGAAAGATTCCTCTCTTTACTAGACATAGGGAATGACCTGCTTGAGGCCTGAGATGAACCCAGCAACCATGAACCTGCTCCCCCTCCTGTGCTGAGGATTGCTTTATATCTTCAGTGTCCATAGGATCTCCACTGTGCCCCAAAAATGGCATTCCCTGTGGAGATTGCCCCTCTCCCAGTTCATCAGGGGACACCACGCACAGAGCAGACCCACCTGCCTTTTAATATAATGACCACAAGTTTGGCCACCAGCTTTGCTGATGACCCACTGCTGTCTCTTGCTTTATTTCATCTCTGTATCTTGGTTCCTCTATCAGTAAAATAAGGATAATGATCCCTTTGCAAAGTGCCTTAAGAGCTATAGATCTGACCTATCAGCACCTGGGTAATGCATTCCTGCTTGTCTCATACTGACCAAGCTGGAATTCCCTGTTGATGCTGTAAACAAAAAACTAAAATTAATCTACCCCGGGGTGGTTCCTGCAGCTAAACCTACTGGAGCTGCTGACTTTCTAATCCTATGCCATGCAAACTACAGGGCACAGAGGGATGGAGATGAGCTCCACAGGGAGCTGGATGACTTTCTGGGGCTGGAACTAGTGATGTGCCCTCAGCTGCCTGTGAAATCCAACCTGAGGCCAGGTCTGAAATGCAGCAAAGCACTTCCATGGGCCTCTAAAACCAGCAGATGGGTAAGTAGAAAATTTGTCATTATTTACCTTGCTCATATCCGTGTTTTTGCTCTTAAGATTTTTGCTGTGAAAACACCGTGAGTTTTTTTCTTCAATTTTTTTCCCCTAGGCATCAAGAAACACCACCTTAAACCAAGTGGCTTTCACCCGTACTCACCCTGGATTTCTCAGCAATGCTGCAGCTGGGTCCATTCCACTGGATCAGCACTTTACCAAGGTCCAGCAAGAAAACATCTCCCTTATTGAAACTGTCCCAGGAGAGCGCTACCTGTCACAGGGAAATGAGACAGTTTGGCAAAGTTGGGAGGACAAGGAGAGCTGCAGGTGACAAGTCACAGCCATGGCAAACCTGTCCCTGGGGATGTAAGAATGGGTTTGCAGTGACTGCTCGTTCTGCTGGCACTCAGCTCTTCACTGAGCACAGTGGCTTCTCTCATGGTAACACCAAACCTTCAAGTGAGGACTTGAAAACTGTCCTGAAATAGAAGTTCTTGTGCAGAAATGAGATACCCACCAGGCAAATCTGCTTGAAAATGAGTGTAGGAGGAGAGGAAAGCAGAAATGATCCATAAGAGAGCAGGATCTTCTTCTTACCTCTGTGGCTGACACGTGCTTCTTCCCCTTGACGTGAAGAAGACGCTTGATGTTGTACATGTTGGTCTCCACGTGCTTAAATCCTGAAGCCACTCCTCCTTTCTTGTAGCTGTTGTGTAGCCGAGAATAAAGAGTTAGAGCTGGTTAGAAAATACCTTCCCCTCTATCCTCTGAGAACATCCCAAGCTTTTGGTGACAACTGAAAAATCTAGAGGCAAAGTAACCTCAAAGTCCTAAAATTGCAGTGTCAAAAGCTGGGTTGCCTCACTGCTGTTCATGGTCCTTATCATGGCGTTTGTCTGCCTCTTATGGGTGTTGTGTTGCTGCTCTGCACACTCTTACAGAATCATAAAATCATTTACATTGAACAAGACTTTCAAGATCATCTGTTCCAAGCATTGAACATCCTGGGAGAAGATGAACAGGCAGGTCAGGGATGGCAATGGAATTGTAACACAATCAAACTGAAAATCCTATTAACCATGGCAGTGACATCCCAAAATTGAAATGTTCCTTAAGCATTCAATTAAAAGATGAAAAAGACTTGGCAGAAAACAAACTTTTGGCTAAAATTTAGTTTTCTTCAAAACAGTTATTCTATTAAAAGTACCTTAGACAGGAAACTGTCACCAGAAGCAGAACAAAACTCTAAACAGGTACAGGGCACTGTCTCTCAGATTTTACCTCTCAATTTTTTACTTCCATCCTTGAACTCACACTTTGCAGTAACCACTCTCAGCACTGTTATCACCTCATGCCACAAGGCCATCCCCTCTCTTGTGACAACTTTGCACAATCACATCACGAGAGGAAGCAACCCCCCAAGGATGTCCCAGAGCCCTTTTAATGTTTTTTGGGCAAGTCTTAACCCACTCTTACATATCCTAGACCATTTTAGAAAACAGATCCATTGTGCACACTGCAGTAATAATTGACACAATGCAATTGCCATTTAGGGGAAAAAAGAGACAACTGTCGATTATGGTTTTTGCCATGTGGGTAATAGATGTATTTTATCACAGCTGGAAAGGTACTGGCTAATGTGGTCAGAAATGTGATTCACAGCACTTTAGACTTGTTTGGCCTGGTGTAAAATATCCACAGAAGGATGCTCTGGTGATTAGTCCACCTGCCAAGATGTGGAACGAGCTTGCTTTGATTTCTCATTCTGCCTCAGACTTCCTGACTGACCACAGGGATTTGGTTTAGACCCAGATGAATCCTAGTTCATGCTGATTCCAGAGGCAGGTAGGTTTCCAAATAGACTGGTTTTGAGGGTCTGATTTTCAGTCCTTCATTTTCCCTTACTCGTCTTTAAGATGAGGCTAAAAGCACTTTTCTGTCTCAGAAAAGTTCTGAGGAGATTCATGAGAGCTTGTTGAGATGCACAAGACAGAGATATCCAGGCAGACTGGGGTGGAGGATATTGACCAAGGATGGGTTTTCATCTGAGTTTCCTTCAGCTGCTTGAAACCAAGGCATTCAGGCTGTTTATTGCCAATGAAGATCTTCAGGACAGCGATTGGAGTCCTTCCAAAAACCCCAGAGTGAGCAAAGATCCTGGGATTGGATTCAATATCACAACATATCATATATTCAACAGTATCTTTTAGATGACAGAAATTCAAACTTTCCTTCCACTACAGGAATATTACTCCCAGAATGAGCCAAATCAGCACTTCACTTCAAGGTGGATATTAGTCTGAAGTGCTCTGAATGGGCACTTGAAAGTCTGTGGAGGAGAGGAACAAAGACCCTGGGGTGACCAAAAGGGAGGTTAAAGTAATGCAATTACTTTAAATACTTTAAATAGCTGGGAAAATGACCAGTGAAACAGAATGCCACGGCTACAGACTCAGTGTTGTAATTCCTTCAAAACGGGAATTCTTTGCTCTGAATTTTAACCAACCTCAGCGCTGATCCATATTTTTCACATTTTTGAGATATGGATGGCTCTGAGACGTAGGGAAGCAGAGGGAACCCCAGCGGCCACGACCCACCTCAGTGCAGGTCCTTTTGAGCTACTCACATGATTCCATTGCGGAAATAGCTCTGGAAGGTCTCGGACTCGTGTCCCTGCACCTCCCGGTGCTGCACGGGGCTGCCCCCGAGAGCGGTGTCCAGCTGGGTCACGTACACGGCCGCGGCCCCTTGCTCATCCTGGGAGGAATCCTTGCCAATCCAGTAGTGCAGATCCACAGCGGAGCCACGGGAGGTCCTTTTGGTCTGGAAGAGGTGGGAAGGACAAGTCGGGATGAAGACAAAGCCCATTTTTGTGTTTCAAAACCACAGAGCCCTTTCCCAGTTCTGCCTTTCTCCTGGGCAATGGGAGAAAGCACAGAGCCTCAGGTACTCCCTCGGAGCTCGGCCTGAAGCTCTCCTTGTTCAGCAGAGCATTTATGGATTCTATAAACTGAAAGGAAGGATGTTTCTGTCTGATATTCTTTTATAACTCCTGTTATCGAGGAAAACTGAGTTCCTGTGCAATTACAAAAATTAATGTGTTCAACTTGTCCTGCTCTTGTAGATTTTTATATTAAGACTTAAAGCAGATTCTTCTCACTGATCACTTTTTGAAATGAAATGCACACTGCTATTTATTTGCCTGGAGATGCTATCCTTTCTTTCCTGTTGTCTTTCTCATACCACATGACAGAGCAGCACAAACTGCCTCGGAATTCCTGCTGACTTGCAAAACAGACATAACTCCAAATGAAGCTGAGCCAGTGTGTGCATGCTGGGATTCATCTTATTACAGAAAACCCCAGCAGCCTAGAAAAAGGAGGCAAGCAGGCTGAGAAGAAGGTGTGCTTAGAGTTATTTGAGTTGTGCCAGTTATTTTTCAGCACCCACTGTGTTAAATCCCATTGTGGACACTGGGTAAGGTAATAAAAGCTCATTTTATAAGCTGGATTTGACACTAAGTTCTGTTTATTTGCTTTGTGCAGTGATACCACAGCGAAACACAGCAGAAGGAGTTGAATAAAATACAGCTCTGTTCCTCAGGCACAGATAATTAATTTGTGGAAAAATCGCTCAATTTAATACATTGCTATTGAAGGTGATCAAAGTCCCATTGTCCCACGGACAACCTTTATTTGGAGAGACTCCAGTGAAGAAGCAGGATGCAAAGATGAGTGGTTTTACCATCCTGTCTTCCAGGAAAAGGAGTGTAGTGGGCTGATTAAGGGCTCTTCTGCCTGGGCAAGTTGTTGCAACAGAAGCTGAGCCTGTGACCATCAAAATCCATATTTACACTCTCAGCTCCCTGCAAGGACACTGGTACTCTAAGCGTGTGTTTATGGGCCTGTAACTCAGGCTTTCAGCACTCAGAAGGTATCCTAAAGGCACGTGTGTGGGGAATTTGAGCAGAAGACACATCCTGTGTTGCTATCCCAGCCTGCTCTCCCATCCTGGCTCACGGCAGATATGTATTTGGGTATTGTGGGGCAGTGGAGGCGTTGGTGCCTCCCCACTGACAGAGATGTTTGCAGGAGGCGCATTCAGACCCAGCAAGTGGGAAACGCTTCTGGTTTCCACCACGTGGATGGGTTTTGGTACAATGGGACCTGGGTTGTTCCATGCAGATGAAGAGATTTGGAAGGGATTTTTGGAGGGGAACGTAACACGTCGTCCTCCGGCCAAAATCTGAGAGCACGAGGCAGTTTGCACAGAGCAGAGCTGGTTCTCAGCAGTCCCTCAGGCTTCTGGCCAGCCCGGGTTCAGCTGGTTGCAGGTAGATCTGGACCAAATCTGGGTGGGGCTGATGGAGTGTCCTTATGGGGACATGAGATGGGCTGCAGAGCCTCTGCTGCTGACGTGACACACGACACGGAACATCTTCATATCCTACATCACCTGCTGAAAATGAGGCCCTCCAGCTGGTCACATCCCACATCCCCCAAGGACTCCCATAAACCATTTAAATGTGGGCCTTGATTGAGTTTTCCAGGAATGTACTGGCCATTTTGCCATGCCTGGGCATGACTCAGTTGATTGGAAGATAAACGCTTTTAATGAATTGCTAAGTTAATGGTTCCTCTGAACTTCTGATTTACTAAACAGACAGTGTTGTCGCAACAGCCACGTGAAATTCAGATCCATGATTAGATGGTGAGCACACATGCACAACCACTTCAACAGTGCTTTTCCCACAGGGTACCTAGGAACCAAGGCAGATCTAAATAGAAAGGGTTGAACCAGTTGCCCAACAGAGACCAGTGTTTGCTGTCTTACTTACGTGTAAAATGATGTAACAGTCTCCTTCAAAAAAAGTCCCATAAGCTTTTTCAGGTATAGGAACCATCTTCATGTTCTGTAAGGAAATCAGAGTTGGGGTCATTGCTAAAAGTGAAGAGCCAGAAGTTGGTGTGTATGGAACAGGACAGGCTGGAGTGCACAGAACACTGAGGTGACAATCAGAGTTTGGAGAAGGAAGAATCAGGGCTGAGTTTGTGAGCTGGGAAAAGCCACTTCTGGAGGGAATCTCCAAAATACTAAGGGGTGAGAAGGGGAAAATGATGATTTTGCTTGGACAGACTGACAAGTATGTTTTAGTCTCCTTGCTTTTCTGCAGTCCGATGGATTTAGACCTGGGGGTCAGGCTGAAGTGCTCTGGAGCTTGCAGTTGTAGAGAATTTCCCAGGAGACTGAGCACATCTCATCCTAGGTTTGGTTTTGGGCACAGTTTTTACTCAGTGCCCATGAGTTCAAGGACAACCTTCAGCACTTTGTTAGGATCACCACTCTGCCAGGGGTTCAGGGCAACCAGCAGTGCTGAGAAACAACAGAACTGAGGACACTGATGGGTCTCTCACCCCTCCAGACCCTAATTGCAGACTTCCTCTGGCACGTGCATAATTAACCAGCCATGCCTGCCCAGCGCAGGTGCCTGGATGTGCCGCCCACCAGTCCAAAGGCAGCTCCTGGGCTGGAGCTGCCTCTGTGGTTCCCTGAAATTAGAGACAGGCATTCTTCTGCTGGCCTGACTTGTTTCCCAGCATACCAGCTTGACCCCTGTGAACCCACACAGCTCTAATTACAGATCCTCTGGAAAGCAGCTCAGCGCAGTGCTTTGGAGAGAAATGCGAAGGTGAAGGCCCTGGGGTATTTGGAACACAGCTGTGACCTGCAGAATATCACTTGGAGATGTGTTGGAGCCCCTTCCCACTGCTCCCCTGAGTGGATTCTGCACCTTGGTCTAAACCCACTCTCATTGCAAGGGAATGTTTTTGGTGAATTGGGCCAGAAAAGGGCAGAATTGAGCACAGCTTGGCTCCAATCCAAGGTCAGATACCTCCACCAGCAAAAAGGTGACCTCTCAGGCTGCAGGATCTCTCCTTGCAGTGACACAGAGCAGGAAAGGCAAGGAAGAAGTACAAAGAGACTCCATGGAATGCCTTTGCTGCAAAAATAGGTGTCTTCTCCATGGCAGCTGCTACTATTGACTAAGGCTACTTTTGGATAACCCATCTTCTTGGTGAAACAGGGAATTTCTGGTGTGTTAAAGCAGCCTCGCAGTGGTTCCAAAAAGGGGTGAGAAAAGCCTCCAGTGCTGGAGGAACGGTTTCAGTCCCATCACATTCCTGTTTCCTTAGTAAATATTATCATCTCTGTTTTACAGAGCAGGAAACCAAAACAATAACATGTTGAAAGTTTCATGGGGAGACATCGAGTCTGTTTCCCACTGTATCTTATCTGTAGAACCCTCTTTTCCCACACGGATTATTGCAAGAACTCATCTTTCTTCAAACATAAACACACAGGCAGATGTGCAGAGGACACGTGCCATCACTGTGACAGAGGACATGTGCCATCACTCTTGTCCTACCTCTATGCCCCATATCTGCAGTCCCAGCTTTCTCTCGATGGTTGGGAGATTTGTGTCACCGTCTGTCATCCTTCAGTTTGAGCTAGAAGGCAAAAGAAAAAAAAAAACAAAATAAACATATAATTGGATGTAACAGTGAGTGTGCTGATCAGCTGGGTTGCTCTCACCATCAGGGGAGGTTTAATACAGATTATCCACACTTTGAAGTGTCTCTGTCTCTTTGCTATTAATATTTAGGTGGGATGAACCCCCATTCCCAGGCCATCCATGCTCACGAAGGGCCAAGCAGAGTGTGGGATCACAACCCAGCAAACACTGGATAGGACACTGTTGTTTGGGTGGGGGATTATTTTCCCTGGATTTGAACAGGTGGAAAGGATCCACTGGGGTGTGGGACCTGACATCAGTACGGGTTTGTTCCCATCGTGGAACAAACAAGGGCTGGAGGAGACATGAGTGGACCTCCAGGAGTCCTGTGCCCTCTTGGGCCAGTCATGGGAGGTCAGGTCAGGTCAGGTCAGGTCAGGTCAGGTCAGGTCAGGTCAGGTCCCCTGGCCCTGGGGCACTGGGAGCCCAAGGAATGAAGCTCTTCTACTTCAGGACAAGATTCAGGTGTAAATTGACCCGAATCAAGTATCTCAGGGCAGGGCACAAGGCTCCCAGCTCCCTGCAGGCACAGCCAGCACAGCCAGCAGAGCACATGGAGTGATCCAATCAATAACCAAAATGTCTAATTTACACAGAGCCCAGCAGCTTCCTAAGCTCTGCTGCCCGTATGGGGAAGAAGCAGGTTTCAGATTGCCCCCACAAAGGTGTCAGAGAATATTTGAGATGGTTTTGGTGTCTCCAGCTGTCCCTCTGATGGTTGGAGGTCTCCCATCCATCCTTTTTCATATCTACCAGTTGTGGGAAAAAAACCCCAAACTATCCTTAGCTATGCTCTCTGTTCCTACTGCTGAGGTTTTTGCTCAAGAAACAACTTCTGAACCCAGCTTGTTTACAGCAGCTTCCTGAAGCAAGTGAAACCCCAAAGCAATGTAGATAAAAACGTGGAGTCACATCCTATCGGAGCTGGCTCTGCTCAGTGGCCACGGCACAGCAGGGGCACAACCCACATCAGCCTTCCCCCCGTGAGCCAATCCTGCTCACAAATCCAGGCCCAGCCTCGAGAGGGAACACATCTCACTGTTCTCCTGAAGGAGGGGAAGAGCAGAGATGTGATCCCTGCCAGAAGGTGTTCATGGCTCGTGTTCCCAGAGCTTGGAGGGATGTGCTGCACGTGGCACCATGAGGGAGTGACAAGCGTTGGTCACCCTGAAGAGTCTGCACACCAAGTAAGGGCACAAAAAATGCTGCCAGAGGCAGGAGCATTGGTCCATCCAGATCTCCCATGGCCCAGAGCTGCCAGACCCTGTCTCCTTGCACAGGTATAGAGCAGTAGAGGTATTTCCAGGGGTTTTTTGGGCACAGCCCCGACACCTCTCTGTTCACTGAGCAGGCGCAGTCTGGCAGTGCTCAGCAGCAGGAGTCAGACTCATTCCTCCCTGAACACAGACACATCTGAAGGACTGTTGGAGACTGAGTCCATGTGGCCTCAGGAACACATTCAGCAACCTTCAGCTCCCTCTCAGCTCCTCCAGAGAGCTTCCAGGCAAGAAGACAAACAGCAAGGACAAAAAAAGACATTTTTCACCTCACTTCCCAGAAGGTGATTGACACCCACGCATATTAAAAGCCAGATCCAGGAAGACATTTCAGTGTCCACAGAGGAGACAGACACTGTTCTAAATTGTGTCCTGACTCACCTACAGCCCTGGAGTACAGGGCTATCAGGAACTGAATACAAAAACAGGGTCTCAATAACCAAAAGTCCTCTCCTTTCTTTTAATATCACATTCAAAAGGTCCCTATCAAAGAAAAATCCAAGTGAAGCCTCCTCCCTTCAGCCATCTTTTTAATTTATTTAGGGGTTTTTCCTCCCAGCATCAAAACAGGAAGAACCTGAAAACAAAGCCAGTAAAGACATTTATATTCCAGGGCAGTGAAGTTTTTTAGCTCCACTGACACTTCTCCCTGTGGAAGGCAGCAGGCATCTTGCTTGCCTGCTAACAGCTCAGGAAACCAGCAGCTGGCCAGCTGTGAGACACAGCTGGATCCCTGCTTCTCCCAGCATCCCAACCTCTCCCACAAAAATTAACCCAAAGGATGCTGAGATTGCTCTGACCACAGGCAGTTGTGTTGGACAGAACCCTCCGAGAGCCAGCAGTGCTCCACAGAATCCCAACCAAACCCATTCAACTAAAAATGAGGATCTTGGATCTCCTTCACTCCCAGGGATCCTTTCTCCATCTGAAACCTCACAGTTAGTGCTGACCCCCCACTTTTCTGAGAAATGGTGTCCCTCCCTTCCTCCTAAGTCATTTAGCTGGGGGAGTGTGAAGCACAGACAAGGTTGGCTGTTTCTTTGGACTTTCCAGCTTCTTTTGGCCGGTGGCCAAGCTAGGAATAATAGGAATATGACTTATGTAATCAGACAGCTCATTCCATTAATGATTTAATGTGGGGTTTTAAACAGATGATCCCATAATTCAACTCCTGTCCAGACATGAAATCCGGTATTTATGGAGTGAAATCTTCCCATCTGTGCTGAAATCATGAAGGGCAGAAACTTTTATAATTTAAAGAAGGAAAAAAAAAAGGGGATGTTAAGAGTCTCGGGGGGTTCACTGTGGGGTTTCAACAGCAGTGTCTGGGGCAGTCCTTATCTCAGTCAAACCAGTTTTTCCCAGCATTAGGTGAAATGCAAATTGGCAAGAAGTGTGAGTCAACCCTGTCCCTATGGGGCAGGATTTCACTGGGGAAAATCACTGGTTATGGGGAGAGATTTGCTTCCTTGGGCATAGATACAGCTTTACCTGTGAAGGGAGGAGAGAAGCAGCTGTAGCTCATCTCTGCCCCCACATTAGTTACATGCAAATACTCAATTTCCACCTCCAGGACCAAGCCTATCCTATTGCCACCATTTCCAGGGACATCTTTGTCTCTCCATGGGAAGAGGAGAGAAGTTCATCCCCTGAATGTGGGCTGAGGGGTGGCCACTGCACAGCAAAGGCAGCTTCTGGCATGGAGCTGCTCTGCTGGGCATCACCACTTATAAAGTGCTATAAATTAAATTGCAAAGAACAAATGCTGCTTTTGACTGAGGGCAGAGAACCTGGAAGGCGAACGTCGGTGGCTGGCCCTTGACTGGATGTGTCAGCCAGGGGCACCTGGAGCCTCCAGAGCTAAAATCAAAGCTTTCCCCGTCACAATCCAGGCAACAAAGCTGGTGGGTGAAGGCAGATGAGTCTCCCTTACACCCACTGCCCTCCATGCACTGCCAAAATCACAGCAACACTCCTGCTCGCTAAATCCAACCCTCATCCCCTCTCCAACCAGCGCAGCGTGGGGAAAAGCTCTGCCGTCAGGAAGGACTACATGACTAATTAAGTGTCAAGGTCACTCCCAAGGCTGGTTAATGATTAATAGCTGGGGTGGAAGTGCCAGCAATCACTGCTTCGCTTGGGTCAGCCCAGTCCGAGCTGGGAACCCAGACCTAGCAGGACATTTCTCCAGGCAGCCTTGGGCTGTTTGGGTGGGGAGGGAAAACCAGGGCTCAGAAGGGGGACAGGGGAACATTTCAAAGGCCCAAAGCACGCTCTGAATTCAGGCTGGTTTGGCTTGTCTGGGTTTTGGCGCGCACTTACCGGGCTGTAGTCACGGTAATAAAAAAACCCCAGTGAAATGACTAATGCTCTGTACAGCTTTGGGAAAATAGGAAGCAGCTGTGGCTCCAGCCTTTCCAGGCTGAAAGGCCTAATTATTGGGAATACTTGGACTGGCATTAGATGAGGTAAACCAGGGGCTGTTGAATTGCTTTCATTGTCTCCACTATAGTTGGGCATCTGGGCCCAAGTAGGTGCCATTTTTTGTTTGCAGAGAGGACAGTGGTTAACTCTTGTTTTGCCCAGAGGAATGAAATTCAGCACTGCAGTTTCCTTGTGTAGCCCATCAGCTACAGCTCAGAGACTGTCTCTAATGAGTGACTGTCCAGAAGCACAGCACTCAAGCCTGGGTAAGCTGTCTTGTATTTCTCTGTTGCAACAGGAGAAAAAGCTTTGATGCCACAGGACAATCATAGACAGGGAGGGTTAGCAATGGGATTTGTCTTCTTTCTCATGTTGTCACACACTCAGAGCTGTAAGACCTTCCTCCAACCCACTCTGGATGTGTCCGAGTGTGGTGATGAGGCAAGGAATGGGGTATGTGTTGTGGAGATGGGAAAAGAGGAAAAAGCACAGCTCAGCTCATCCTCCTGCTCCAAGTCCCGTGAGGTGCAGGTTCAGGACCAGTGTGGCCAGCAAGCCAAGGACAGGGCTCTGCCCAGACACGCCTGGGTGACCACAGAGAGCACTTCAGCCTTCTTGGAAAGAGCTGTTGCCTGGCAGCTAAAATTACGTAAAGCAGGCCTTGAAATAAGATGCTATTTCTGATCACGGTGGGCAATTAAACATTGGAACAGCTTATTAGGGAAGCTGGCAGGCTTGGCTTTACTTAATGGCTTTGAAATGAGATGGGTGAATGGCTGGGCTGTGCTGTCTGGGCTCAGCTCCTCGGGCTCTGTGGCCACAAGCCCTGCTCAGGTGCTGCACTTCCAGCAAGCTGCTCCTTCCCATGGGTTTGGCAGTGAGGCAAAAACAGGGATTGGCCCTTGTGCTTCAGCCACCTCCACTGGTCAGAAAAGATCCCCTGTCCATGCTACAAAATAATCAGGATGGATCATGAAATGGTTTGAAGGGCTTTTTCAGACTTAAGCAGTGCTGGATCCAAACCTGAGATGGGGTGTTGGATGGGATGTGCTCATCTCCTCAGGGTCAGTGGCTCTGGAGATAAGAGGGGTCTCTACTGGTTTCAGATGGGCAGGTTTTCCCCTTTTTCCATGAATGGCTGCTGGGGATCACCACACCAGGAGCTACCTGACACCACAGGTGACTGGTGTTTTCTGATCTTTGCTCAAAGGCCGGGATGCTGGGGATGCTGAGTCTGTTCAGGGTTAATGTGAGTGAAGATATAAGAGCCTGGGATGAAGAGATGGATTAATGTTAATGATGGCCTCAAACTGTAAGTGGTCTTCAGCCCAGGAGAGGTTTGAATTTCCTATTCAGGAAATTCAAAGGATTCAGAAACCTGGATTCACCTAGCCAAGGAATTTCTCAGGCTCTGGAAGAGGAATAACCATTCTTCCCTGTCTGAAAAAAGCTGACCAGTGTTCCCTGGATCCAGTTGCTCTGTCTCTTGAGCCCTGGAAATTTACCCCACCTCCAGCCAGCATCCCAGGAATTACAAGAAACAGACCTCTGGCTTAGTGCGACTTCTTATAACCTGTGTCTTCACCTCCTGGCCTTTTCTGGCATCTCTGACTTAGCAGCTGATACTTGGTCCTTCCCAGAAAGCCACAGAGGCTGTGAGCTTTACCTTTCAGCTCCTTGTGAGGATGGACTTTGCACTGATCCTCCAATCCTTCCCTTGTTCCTAACATAAAAGCAAAGAGCACAAGGAAATACTGGGTTGCTGGGAAATAACCACCTTCCCAGTTCCAGCAGCCCTCAATCCATATCTCATCTGCCTCTTCGAATTCCTCAGAGAACATCTGATTTAGAAGGGAAGGCATCTCATGATTTATCTCCTCTGACTTTGGCCAGTCCCTGCAGCTGCATTTCCACCTGCCATAAATTCTAGCTCAACACCTCTCTCCATCCAGGAAACACTGCTCATCTCTCCACACCTCTCTTCATGATCCCCCTTGTCCCCCACCGTTTATCTCACTGCTGGTGGTGTTCCAGCAGCCTGATCTTTAAGCAGATGGTCTTGGGAAACTTGAGTTGTAAGAGCAGACTTTTTTTCCCCAAACTGCTGCTATTTCCAAGCCCTCCCTCTAAAATTTTACCAGCTGACTGCTCGTCCTGGGAACGGTGGAGCTGCATTGTCCCAGCAAACTTCTCACAGTGTAGGAACAATGCACTGACAATTAAATCAGAACTTTGACTTCAGCCACGGCTCCCAAGTCATGAGGTCTGAGTTTCCACATTCATCACGCTGCATGTGGAGCCCAGAGCTCAGCAGTGGCTGGCTCTGGAAAAGGCAGAGCCACTTGGCTGAAGGTGGGGCTGGCAGGCCTCGCCTTGGTGTCCTACAGAGAAGGTCAGGGCACCCACGCAGCTCCTGGCTGAGTTTTTTCCCAGGAAGTCCTTCTTCCCCAGGATGTCTTTGAAAGCAGGAGGCTCTCCCATGCAGGCAGGATCTCTGCAGGCTGAGGGGAGCCCTAAAAGACTCAAAGCTTTCCCAAGCAGCAGTAGAGGCTGAGCTGCAGGAGCCTCTCCCTGAGATCAGCCCCTGTGACCGATAACAAGCTCTTGCTGTGCAAACCCACCTCTCTCTGAAGATCCATGAGAAAAAAAACCAGAGGCACAAGAAGCTGTTGAAAACCTGCACACAAGCCCCCTGCAGCAGCATTGCCCTGGTGTGGTGCCAGGTGCATTTTTGTCAAATAATAAATTTCAGCTTGGTGCACACCTATTTCAGAAGTATCCATTGCACCTCCAGCCCCTCTCCGTGGGGTTTTTGAGTCAGCAACAGCACAGAGCCATCCCAAGGGAAAGGTGAGCAGGTAGCTTGCCAATTCATCTGGAACAAATCTCTCCTTTCTTTCAGTTCTCTCTCCCCTGGTGAGAGGGAGTGATTCCTGGCTCAGGACCAGCACTGCATCCAAAGGCAGGGCTTCGTGCCACAGCGAGGGCAGGAGATGCATGCAGAAGGAGAGCAAAGCCATTTTAATTCCTCTTCCTGGTTTCCAGGGAGGTGGTTCAGGTTCTCTCTAACTACCTAATTACTCACCACCTCCAAGAAAAAAGTTACCATCCTCTCCCACATCAGCATTTTAACAGAGCATTATTTAACCCCATGGCTGCAGGTTAAGTAAAACCAGAGCTGAGACATCAGGGAGGAAGGTGTGTTTGTTCACCTGTGCAAGACATTCCTGAGCCCTGGGGAACACCTGCTCTTCAAAAGCTTACAGGAAGTAAAAAAACTAAAAAAAAAAGAAGCGTTTCCCCAGCTGAAACTGAAGAAAAGGCCAGAGCTTCCTACGCAGAGCCTGGAGGAAGGGTAGGAGAGGGGGTTAAAGGCTGGAATTTATCCACCTTCTCTTGGGTGTCTCAGTTTCAGCTGCACAAGTCTGAGGAGGTCTCCCCCTCAGTGGTTCCCCTCATCCTGGTGTTTGCTCCAGGGCAGATCCAGTGAATCTTGGACAGCAGAGACTTGCTGCTCCCTTGGCCTAACAGGAAAACTCCTGGGTGGAGAGCCCAGCTTGCCACACTTCCCTCCAACTCTCCCAGAGTGTGGGGGCTCAGTCCCATTCACTGTGCCCCAGGATTCTGCCAGCATGAACTGAGACAAATACCACAAACAAAACCTCCATTAAACCCTGGTGCCAGTGCCCACCTGGCACTCAAAAAACATCCTTCTCAAAAAACCAAGTCTAGGAGTCAGGATTTTTGGTGCTGTACGTAATAGTTTTGTATTTATTGTAAGAATTCACACGTGTATATGTGCAAGACAAAGAGCAGCTTTTCCCTAGTGCCCAGTTTGATGAGTGCAGTTGAATAAGCCCTTGCCCTCAGGACCTTTATTTGGTGGTGATGGAGCAGGGGAGATGCTCTGCCTCCACTCAGACCAGCTGGAGAACTGGTTCCAGAGCATTGGCTTCCCAGTGGAAAGTGGCAAGATAAATATTAACTACCAAAAAGAATGGGCCTGTTTCAGTTTTGTTCCAGTTCAGACCTGCAAGCATGACATCAAACTTGGGAAGAGAAACCCAGGACTTCTGTAATAAAAAAAACCAAAGCAGGTTTCCATTTTGGATTGCAAATAAAGAGCCCTGGATCTAAGCAGGTGCTCTGTGGGTGACTCTGCACTTCCATCCCTGGCCCAGCAAGATGTAAAAGGTTTATTCAGGGGGAAGTTTTGTTTCTCAAGCAGCAAAGGGAAGCTCACCCCTTGTGAGTGTTGGCTGTCACCACTCCAATGAAAGACACCCCACCTGTGTCCAAACAAAAGGGGACCAACAAACCCGGCCCAAGCTTCCACGGGCATGGGTGCTGAGCCGGGCTGTGAGTTGCCTTTTCTGAGCTTTAAAGTCTTGGAAACAGAGCCAGCCTTTCCCAGGGTCTCCTCTCAGTGGAACACCAGCATCATACACCTTTTTGGTAGCAGTGACCCAGAGCAGTGTCACCCTCCAGGCTTGTGTTCACTCGTGGTGTGTTTGTCACTGTGTCACCCAGCCCTTCCAGGGCTCTGAGGCTGCTCTTGGGGCTCCTGGGACTTTGGAGGTGTCACCCAGTCTCTCTTGGCAGAAATGAAGGCAGAGAGAGCAGCGCCTCACCTGCACAAATGATGAATAAAACATCCCTGAAAACACTGCAAAACCAGATTTTAGACTCGTCCTGGACAACCTTTATCACCTGGGGCTGCCAACGGGAGTTTTGTCTTAGCACCAGGAAGGGAACTAGGCATCTACGTGTGGGATAGCAACAAAGGACAGTAATTCAGGCTCTAGCACACTCCCAAAGGAAAGATGGATACCCAGATAGTCTCTCTAACCCAAAAAAGAACATGATTTCTAGCACCACCCTGTGCAGCTGTTTTCGTAAGAGCAGTTTTAAATGAAGGGCCAGGCACAAATCTCTCCTTTCATCCCAGGGCATGGCAACAGGACATTTTTAGGTAGAAGAGGTGGACTGCTCTGAATAGCTCCTTCCACAGGAACTGCCCAGGATGGAGCCCAACCATGCAATTTAACGTCCCCCACGTGCCACATCTTTGACGTGGATATAAGGTAATAACAAGTTCCACTGTTCCTGTACCCAGCACTGCCTCAGATAAGCCTGAAGAGGCTCAGATAAAGACAGATAACAAATGAGAGGGTTTCTGTTACAAGCAGAGATCCTTGGAAATCAAAGCAGTTGAATTGGATGCACATCATCCGATGCCTGGACTTTTCAGACTGAAAGATGCCAAAGATTTAAAGTGACAATATTCACCCCTTTTTGCATTCCTTTCACATCCAGAATGGGTGGAAATACAGTAGAAATGTATAATCATCCAGGATAAACCATAATTAGGCCCATTTCCAGGGCCGTATTACATGGAGAGAGAGCTCATGAGAGGAGAAGTTTTAATGAGTTATGGGAGAGTGTTTCCCCTTGTGACAAAAGGATCTGTTCCTCTGAGGGGACAACAGAAGCTGAAGAACATACAGTGAATAAACAAAGAGCTGGAGCAAAGATATTTTGGGTGTGGTGTGGCCACAGCTGAATCCTTCCTCATGCAGATGGACATTTCACACATGGAAAGCCCAACCTGTGGCTTGTGTCAGTCCAGAGCGAACCTCAGAAGGCTGACACAAAAATGTGATGAAGGAGGGACCTTGAGGAGGATCAGTGGTGCCACATGTGTTCCCCAGGGGTGACAAAAATGCAGCTGGGGCAGGTAACACCGAGGCAGCACCAAGGCTTTGGCTGTGCCCTGAGCTCCTTCCGCTGCACTGGGCACTTCAGGGCTCTGCTTCCAAGTGGGCCATGGCGTATTTAACTCTGTGGAAACTGAGGGAAGCTTTTGGTCCAGCAGGACGTGCCCAGCATAGAGCAGAGCCCCAGCACAGAGCAGAGCCCCAGCATTTTTCCAACCTTGGGGCAGGTGTCCGAGCCAACCTCCTCCTCAGCTGGGGATGGATCACCACAGGATGGGTGCTGGAGGACCAGGACAGAGTCCGTGGGGCATCTCCTCCATGTCCTATATCCCACACCTCCCCCGGGGGTCCACAACAGAAAAGATAATAACTTCCATTCTCAGTGTCCAGAAAAACTTGCACAGCTCCATGGAAAAGACCAGGAGACACAGTGAACGTCTTCAGCATCCCTGGCCGTGCAAGAGCAGGGATTTATTGACTCAGCCTAACCAGGAGCCCTAAGATACAGGAGGAGACAGGGGATCAGGGTGACACTGCTCACAGCCATGGCACAAAACCTTTGCTCCCAGCTGGGAGACCTTGGCAACTGCTGCCTCAAAGTCCTGCCTGGGAAAAAATATCATGAGATCCCTGTGTCAGCCGGTGAGAAGGGAGCTGGAGGAGGATAAAGGCATCCTGTTTGTGCAGGGAGGAGGAGGGGAGGCTCACCTGGCTGTGCTAGGAGGAAGGTGAGGGAAGGCGGTTATAGGGATTTTTTCTGATCTGCCCGTCCTTGCATTGCCTTCCTTCCACCTGGCATCCCGGGGGAGCGGTAAAACCCCGCGGAAGAGGAGAGTCGGTGCCCTGCGATTGTCTAATCTCTGCTCTGCAGGCTCTAATCAGCCCATTTAGCTGTGGTGTGTAAAAAGCACCTGGGTGATTCACCATCTAAGTGCTGCTCTGGCGGGGCCAGTTTGCTTCAGCTGCTGTAACACTTGTTTACATCTGCGTTAGGGCAGCCTTGAATAAGCGCGAACCTCCCACAGATGCTAATTCATATCAGCTCTCCTTTGTGTTAAATATTTATGTTCCTAATAGGCACGCCTAAGAAAAATACTGGCAAGTGAGCCTGCAGCTCAACTCCATTACAACTCAATTTTACCTCAGTGCAACTCGCGTCTCAAACGAGCAGGATGAGAAAATATTCTATTTACAGAGCAGAGCAGCCCAGCAGCCCGGCCATTAGCAATCTGCCGATCTGACGACAATAAAACCCATCGATGAGAACTTCCAAAGACTTTCTGTGGCTGCCTGGACCCACAACAGCGCCCCAAAGGCAGCAGAGCTTTCGGCAAATCCCCACGGCAGCAGAACATAAAACAACCCGGGCCCAAACAAAACGCTGTTAAGTGGTGGCTGCACGAAATCAAAGCCAGTCTGTGCTGAGAGCTAAAGGAAAAGATGTGTCCTCGGAGCTCATATGAGCCTGGACGGGTTCTTGGCAAGCTTAGAGCTGCTTGTCCCAGCCCCAAACGATGTAAATCAGGGTGGGCTCATTTCAGTAGACGCATCCTGGCTTGCACCAGGGGAGAAATTTTTTTTTTAAAGTATGAATCATATTAATTTTTTGTTTGTTTCTTAGTATCCCACAGAACAAAAGTCATTAAACAGTTCTGGCCTTATTAAAACTAGCAGGGGTGCAGGGAGGCTGCTCACCTTGCTGGAAAGTGCGCGGTGTCCTCGCAGGTGTCCCTTCTCCACCAAGTCCGGCGCCTTCTCTCCACCGAGTTTCAAGGCACTTTTGTTCACTGTTCTGCCACCTTGTCAGCTCGGGAACAGCACTGTTCGGTAATTCAATCCTCTACTTAACCGCAGAGACACTCCTACCCGGAGATCACACCCATTCCCAGGCTCACGGAGGGACAAAGAGGGAGCCGGTACCGGAGAGTTTCAACCAACTCTCTGTTTGCATCAAATATCCACCGCTCTGAATTCACTGAATAACGATTAAGTGCTGCTTTCATTAAAAACCTGTTTTGTCCAGGTTTAGAAGGGCACAGGAGGAATTTTTTTTCTGCCCTTTTCTCAGTCTCTGCGGGACAAACCAAGGTGTGGTGCTGCTCAGCGCTGCCTTAATTCTTGCGGCCAAAGAGCTCCAGCTCCAGTCTCTGGCTCTGACTGTCCCGAATTTTGGCAAAGCTGTTCCAAGGGGAAGAGTGCTCGGGGAAGACCCCTGCTCCTCCGCTCTGTGCAAGGCCGAGCTGGGTGTCCCTGTGCTCACAGGAGCCCCGGGTGGGTGCACCCAGGGCGATGGGGAGCAGGGGTGAGGATTGCCATCAGGATTAGAGGCTGGCATGGGGATGTAACAGAGCATTGGAGTGTTTAACTGGGCTGCCCTCCCAGGGGAAGAGTAATGATAAACCAGACAGCCCCAGCAGTGTTTGCTGAGCCACCTTCAGCAGCAGAAAGCTGCGGCTGTGGACACTTGTAGCATATTGCTGAGAAAAAATTACCTGTGAAGGATGGCTGCAATATTGCAGCCACTGAAGGCTGCCCCGATGTCACTGGTGGGGATGAGCTGAGGATAAACCATCTCCTGGCATTCCCAGCTGTTCCTGCCTGGCAGGTGCATGCTCTGCTCGCTGCTGACGGAGGGAACATCCCTCTCTGGAGAAAGCACCACTTGGTACCTTGTCATCAGCCACCAGCTCTGCTTTTGGGGGCCCAGGGCTGTGTCCAGCTGTGTTCTGCACATCTCTGAGGATGAAGATTTTGGGGGGCCCAGGGCTGTGTCCAGCTGTGTTCTGCACATCTCTGAGGACGGAGACTACACAACCTCTCAGGACTGGGAGCCATCCAAGGCCTTCCCTTCAGACACATTTTTCTCTTGTCACTTCCTTAATTTCCTAGATTAGCCCCCACAATCTGAAAATAGATATGAATCAGCTCACCAGCTGAATCAGGTGGTTGAATAGGCTTAAACCACAGCTCCCACAGGTCTCATCCACTGACCACTGTTAGACCTCAGGGACCTGTAATGGGAAGAGTGCCCAAAATACCGGTGACGCTGCCACTAACCACAGAGAGCTGCAAACCAGGGTGTGGGCTGGACCTGCTTGTTCAGCCTGGGTGTGCCCATTTCTGAGAGGATCACTGCAGAGGTCTGAGTTTCACAGTTAAAGATGCAAAACCAACTCCTAGCAAGTGATTTCTCCCTTAATGTCTGCAGGCTACAGCTCATAAACCCGTAACAGCCTTCACCTTTTGTTTTTCATTCTTTTCATTTCATTCTTTCATTTCACCATGCTGAGAGTCTTCGCCTGTTGCAGGAGACAGAGGAACCATGTTTTGGTTTTCCTCCAGTCCACAGAGGATGGGGACCTGCAGCAGGGTCTTCTTTTACCTTTGGAGTCCACCCCAAGCCCACTGCTGGCCCAGCAGGGAGGGTCACACACCCGCAGATCTCGTGGGAGGCGTTGGAAGGTGGGGTGAAAACACCCAGAATCTTGAAGGATCAGCACCAAATTGTGTTGTCCTCCCATTCCCCTTTTGCCACACAGACTCGTTATCCTCAGCATCAAGGATTTAATTAATAGTTGTGTATCTGGGTGCTTTTTGGTGCTGATGTAAACCAAGCCACTTCCATGGCTGCGGCTACAGGAATTGGAGCTCTGGGATGAACCATGTTTGAGGTCTGGGATGGAGCCTGTCATTCCTTTACCCACAGCTTTGCTAATGCACTTCAGGCTCACACACAGGTGATGCCTGAGCTGCCTGTCCTCTCCTCCTCTCCATTAGTGCCACAGTAAAAAAGCAGTAAATTATCCTGTTGAGCTTTTAAGGATCCCAACTCTGCAGAAATATGTGTAAAGCAGCTCAGAACAGTCAATGCCAAGGGAAAAGAAGGTCTTTGTCATAAAACACGGGCTCATTTAGTGCTGAGCTGTAGATACTTTTGCTTCCTGCTAATTCTGGTCATGCCATGGGGTTATAGAGCAGAAAACATTATTTCCGAGCAGTTGAACTCAGTAGTGGTGGAAAGCAGCCTAGCCTGACTCTCAGAACTGAAACGTGATCTGAGATGTTCCTGTCCAGCTGTGCTCCCCATGTGCACAACCTGATGCACTCTCATCCTGGTCCTAAGCCTTGCCCTGGTATTCCCTGAGCTCGGAGACCTGGTTTGATATTTTTTTCATGCATGCAGGTGGCAGATGAGGCTGTTTTCAGTGTCCCAGCGCAAGCCCAGGACACTGAAGCCATTGTCAGAGGTCCATGCTGGGGTAAGCTGCTGGGAGGAAGAGTGCAGAACTGCAAACTCAGGGTCTGGCAGCAGAATGGCCCAACATCTGCCTCAGCCTGGACCATCCCACATGCCTGTGGACAAGGTTGACATTGTGCATGGGGAAAGAGGCTCTGCCAAGGATGTGTTTGCAAAATGACACGTTCCAAAGGTATTTCCTTTGGAAATTTGGGTAGGGAGCCCTGGGAGGAAGAGGGAAGGGCCAAACCCTGCAGATGAGATAACACAGCAGGGGCCTCATGGCAAGGGAAGGAGTTAATAAAACAGGAAAAACAACAGAAGGAGTTAAAAAAACCCCACAAGGTGTTCAAAACACCAGTGCTTGACCCATCAGTGTGAGGTTGAAGATCCTGGCCTGTAATGGCCAAAGCACTGCATGAGTTTCTGAGAAGCTTTCAGGAGAGCTTCCCTCACCCCACAGCCCAAGCACGGGACATTTCACTGCACATCCCTCACGTAGCCTCACTCAGGCACTTCTCTGCCCGACAAAATCATGATGTCTGAATGAAAATCTGCATAGTGCCTCTTACAGGTGTAACTGCTGATCTGATAGAGCAGGACAAGGTTATAGCCTGCTGCTCCCTCACCTGCTGTGCTCCTGGGTGTTGGGGAAAAGTTGAGAAGGCAATACAAATGCTTGTGTGCTGACTGCAAGATCATCTCTCAGACGAGACCTTATCACTCTCTACAACTCCCTGACAGGAGGTGGGGGTTGGTCTCTTCTCCCAGGTAACAAAAGAAAAGAGGAAATGGCTCCACGTTGTGCCAAAGGAGGTTTAGCTTGGACATTAGGAAAAATTTCTTCACCCCCAAGGGTTGTTCAGCATTGGAACAGGCTGCCCAGGGAAGTGGTGGAGTCACCATCCCCAGAGGGATTTAAAAGATATAGAAGTGGCACTTGGGGACAGGTTTTAGTGGTGGCCTTGGCACCTGGATTTAAGGTTGGTCTTGATCTTATAGGTCTTTTCCAACCTAAATGATTCTGTGATCCTGTCCTAGAGCTCTGTGGGCAGCAGCTGACAGGGCAGCACAGAGCTGCCCGTGACAGGCAGCAGGGTTAATGGTTAACAGCAGCAGATGGGAACCTCTTGGGACAGGAGAAGGTGCCTGGGCATTCAGGTGAGGAGAGTGGCTGTGCTGCAGTGCACCCTGTGCTCTGTCACACACCTCTTGAGCCACAGGGAGTGGTTGCATCCTCCTCTGGTCAGCTCCTGTCAGGCTCCCTGCACACAGAGAACCCTCAGTCCTCCTGAGGAGCCCTCCCAGCACCTCTCTGGGGCATGGCTGTGCACGGAGCCCTGGGAATTGCAGACTCTGTGGAGGCAGGGGCAGGATGGGCCCCAGTTCTGAAGAAAGGTGTGGCCTTGACAAGTGGAGGGCATGAGGGTGAATGCTGATTTGGGGCAGGAGTAGCTTTGACAAGAGCTTTGGAGATGCAGTTCACCCTCCCAGAGCCAGGAGCTCGCAGCGGGTTAAGACAGGAGCAATCTCTGACACGGGAGTTACAATGCTGAGGCTGATCAAAGCCGTCACTGTTGCTCCAGTTTATTGCTTGGCACTGTTCGTGCAAAACCCATTTTAAACCAGTTATGTTGGGCTGTGAACTGGAGATATGGGGCTCGTGTGTCCTCAGGCTTATGGGCAAAAGTACCCCCCTGGAGAGAGACAGAGGTGGTGACTTCTTGCAGCAGGACAGCAAGGTCTGGCAGGGCTTCTGGTCAGTCTTGAACCCTCTTCTACATCCTGAAATATCTATAACCCATCCATGAAGGTGGGATGCACAACTCCAAGTCTCTGCTAGCCAGGAGAAATACCTCAATGAATATAACTACAGCAACACTGATGGAATGGCTGTATCATGCCCCTTGGTCTGTCTGTGTGAGTTCTGGCTGGAGGTTTTGCAGAGGGACGTAGGGCAGCACGTTTTCCAAAATTACATCTGGGAGAATTACATTCTCTCAGCCCTTAGGGAGGAGGTTTATTCCGGACTTCTGCTGGTGAACAACTCCTGTCTTGGAGCAAAAGAGCTGCTGTCCCCTTCCAGGAGGTTAATCTGCAACTTGCTGGGTGCAGGGGAGGTGGCAGAGGAGGAGCAGCTGCCCCTGCCTGTGTGCACTGCGGGCGTGGGCTCCTCTGCACCTCTCCCCGTTTAATCTCGCCCGCCCCTGCCAAGAATTAGCAGGTGCCCTGAGAAAACAGGATAGCCCAGGTGGGACCGTGACATTGACAGCTTCAGCTGCCTTCCAGCCAGATGAGGAATGCAGCATAGGGGCCCCAGGCCAGATCTGGATGTGTTCAGACCGTTGTTTTATCTGGAGAAACTTCCAGAAGCACCCAAGATCCACCACCCCCCTGTTGGCTGTCAAACCCTGCCCCTAATGCTGATGGGCACGAGATGTCCTTTGGGTTTTTGACTCACTATCTGTGAGGATGGATGAGGTTTGTGCTAGGAAAACTCAGGTTTGCTGCTGCAGAAGATGAGCCTGCTTTTCCAGAATGCCAAGAAGATTTAGGGAAGCGCTCGGTGGCAGTGAAGACTCATCAGGAGCTGACCCTTTAGGGACTCTCAGAGGTGGAGTCTAATGGGGTGAATTTCATGGCAGCTTCACAGAGTAACCGTGGGGGAACAAGGTGCAGGAAGACAAAGCTGTGCTGTTCCTGTTCCTGAGTGTTTTTCTCAGTTGTACACAAGCCACAGCCGCCTGGGCCATTTGGACTATCAGCTGCTGATTCCTGCTACTGAATTACAGTCTTCTAGAGATCTTAAATCCTGATTGAGATTTAACCCCAGGCAAGGCATTGTGGGAGCCTTGCACTGAGGTGTTTTCCTGTCTCGTGTCTGTCTTAAGAAGGTAGCAGGGATTATTGCTTGCTCTTACAGGGGTGATAGCAGGGAGGGAGCACAGGAAGCACACAGAGGTTTCCCAGCCGGGATCACTGGCAGGAACTGGGTAATAAAGGCAAAACCAAACCCAGATCAGCCAAGCACGAGCCTGGCAACTTGATAATGGCACCCAACCTCCTCCTGATCATTCTGTCACCACCCTGTCCCTCAGCCACAGAGCCATTTAGGTTGGAAAAGACCTCTCAGATCATTGAGTACAGCCATTCACCCAGCACTGCCAGGTCCACCATTAACCAATGTCCCCAGGTGCCACATCTACGTGGCTTTGAACACTTCCAGGGGTGGTGATTCCACCCCTTCCCTGGGCAGCCTGTGCCAGTGCCTGACTGCCCTTTCAGCCACAGTACAGACTGGATGTTTCCCTTAGAGCAACATGGACACTTTGAAGAGGGATATAGTCAGGAGAGGAGGAGAAAAAGCGGAGAGGATCAGTAAAAACAAACACCCCTACGAAGGGAACAGTTTTGCAAATCGCTGTATGGATGGTTTAAGAGTTTCACAAAACCTCAGGGGCTCTCTCGCAGCCCTAATGAAAACCTTATGAAACCCAGCAAATTCCAGTACACTTTGGTCAGGGTCATCAAGCAGAGCCTCTGCCATTTCCAGCGTCAGCTGAATCCAGCAGAAAGGAGACGTTCCACAGGCAGGGGAGGCTCAGCCCCAGCGCTGGTTAATGGGTGTGGGAGCCTGACAAAGGTCATCCCATGGCATCCCGTGGAGAAGGAAATCACTTGTGCTGTGGCAGTGACAACCCCTGAGGCCCAGGTTCCTTGGAACGGTCCTTTCATGGGAATCACACCACGAGCAAGCAAGATGAGGGATTAATACATTGCTCTAACACAGGACCTGAGGCAAACAGAGGTTCTTTATGCCTTTTGGACAAGATTACATGGGATGTCTGTGCAGGAACCAGAAAGCTGACTCAGTTTCCCCACAGCTCATCCCCACCCTATAGGAGAGGTGGCCTGGGTTTCTCCCCTGCAGGGTACAAGGCTGTTCCTTTAGCACTCAGTAATCCAGCTGGGTTTTAATCCCAATGGTTTTACTGCGGGTGAGGATCACTGGATGCTGAGGTAGCTGTGGAACATGTTGGCTTTACTGGTGAAGGCAGCTGGAGCTCTCACCCTCACTGTTTATTTCCTTTTTTTGAGCACTCAGGCAGACCAGAGGTTTCCACAACTGTGGGAAACCTGGTTGCTCCTGTTGGTGACCATACCCGAGTGCCCACAAAATAACTCCACCCTCCCTTGCAAACTTAATTTTTAACCCGTCTCATTTCAGTGCCCAGGCTGCACGTGTGAGTACAGAAAGTCACCCTGTGCTCAGGGATGGGATGGGGGGTGAAACCCTGAATCCCTGCCCTTGCCAGTGCTCACCAGCCTCTCTCATGAAGTTGTTAAGATCACAGCAGCTGTGGTGCCACTCTGGAGAGCATAGGGGATGTCCTTCACCTGTGTCAGGTGGGAACTGTGCCCTGGGAGAGAATCCAGATTTTTCTTAGGGACTTTTGAGTTTGTTCCCCAAAACAGAACAAAGATTTCCCCAGGACAGGTAGTCTGGCAGCTGAGTTGAGTTCATCACTCTTCTTGCTCACATCTGCTGAGCAGAGCTCATGAATTCAACTCTGAGGAGGTGCAGGAGTGCGAGGGCAACCCCTGCAAGCTCCTGAGCCCAGGAACCTGCAGGCAGAGCCGAGGCTGTGGCTGCATGACCAGGGGGACAGCGGGTGGCCAGGGCTGGGGCTGCCCAGGCGGAGCTATTGTCTGCAGGAATGCAGCCCTGCCTGTGCCAACCAGGAAGGAGCAACAAAAATCCACCACCCTAAAGGCTGGGAAAGTGCCGCCCTCCTGCACGTCAGCCCTCCCTGCTGTCCTCAGTCCCTGAAGGGTGCAGTCACTGTGTGTGCCTGATGTCCTTCCTTGGCCCATTACCCCCACATCAGATGCTGGTCACGTCAGGCTGCTGGGAGGAGCTCTGCCACCACTGCTGCAAACACCAGAGCAGTGATGAGCCCCATCACAGCCTTGGTGCAGCTGAGGGATGAGCACCAGGCACTCCACGGGTGCTGTTCACACCCGCCCCTGTGGCCCATGGACTTCTGAGCACCATCTCCACCTCCTTCTTGTAGACCAGCTCAAGGATCACAAATTGGGTGGGATGGAGCGAGCTGGATTAACTGGGACCCACAGAACTTCTCAAAAATGGGAGATAGAATGGTTAAGGCTGGAAAAGACTTCTAAGATCATTGAGTCCAGCATTAACCCAGCACTGCCACGTTCACCACCAAACCATACCCCCAAGACAAAGTGCAAGTCTGATTTGTATTATTACAGCTTTTCAATGAGTGAAGAATTCAAGCAGCCATTTTTTAGGCAGCATCACAGTCTGAAGATTTCAGCTGCCTTTTCAGAAACGATCTCCATAGAGTCCAAGCCAGAGCTGAACCCCCAGCTCCTGTATCCCCTGTCCCCTCTGGGCCACACCTCCTACTGCGCTACACATGGAGTTAAAAAGCCAGCCACAGTCTCGGGTGCCAACAAGGAACGGTGTCCCCATTAACCTGTGCAAAACAGGCTGGTGAGGAGCAGCGCTGCTGCCTGAAACCCTCTGATTTTCATTGCCACAAGGCTGATACATCCAGTGCTTCCCAGGAACATTTTGGGGGTAATTCCATGGGAATACCCCCCAACAATGGCTCAGAGCTCAGCTGAGCCAAGAGCCTTTTCCCAGGAAGTTCTGGTTACTGTGTTTGAACACCAAACAAGAAGCTCACGTTACTTCCCTGTGGGATGGGACTCCTTCTAATACAAGCAAGAGGTTGTTCTTGGGGCATCCCTGTGCCACGCCCCAACAGGAACCGGCTGGATTCTTGTGTCTCCTTCCTACTTCTCCAGGCTCTTCTGAACAGCAGCACTCAGAGCCCAAAGAGCTCGTCCTGCAAAGGGCAGTGTTCTCTCACCTATTTTTGGCATGAGGGAAAAGCATCAGAAGTTGCAGGACTTGCCTCCCTTTCCGCCCAGGGCTTGGCTGATTTGGGTTAAACGCGTTACCCAGCGGAGCGGATGGACACCGGCTCGATCCGTAAGCACCCGCACAACACAACAAACACAGCACACCAGGCAATCTCCCTGCTCACCAAAACCGCCTGGGGACAGTGGTGATGGCCCCAGTGACATCACCACGAGCGCGGTGGCATCGATGTGCACTGGCATGTGGACCCTCCCATGTGTCTGCTCGCGTTTTGCCTCGCCCACAGACGGAGGAGGAGGAGGAGAAAGAGGAGGAGGAGGAGGGTGACACTGAGGCTCACCAGCCCGGGGAGGAGGGAAGGGCAAGGCACTCACACCTGAGCAGGAGTCCTGGCCCTCGAGGCAGATCTGCTGCACCCACTTTTGGGTTTAGGATGTTTTCTCTCCTCAGCAAGGATCTGGATGAGGCTGAGGATCGGAATGAGGCTGGGACTCCACTCCTCTTTTCTCAAAGATTTACTGGGGAGGACTTTTCCCGACCACATTCCTTCCACGCAGAAATCCAGCTCCAGAAGAGGATTTTGGGAGAGGCCCACAAATGGTGCCTCCAGGGTTGCATTCCTGTGCTGGTGGATGAATCATTTTCCAGTCCCACAAGGAAAGAGCCCATCTCTGATGCACTGAAGGCCAGGAACCAGTCGAGGGGAGGGGACTGGAACAGGCTGGACTGGTTTCCAAGCTTCAAGCAGTTGAAGCGAAGGAGAGCAGTCAGCACTGAGCACTGAGTGTGTTTGCACATCTCTGCTGGTCCTGGCAGCTGCAGCCTTTGCTCCCTCACCGGGACTGCAGGGGACATGGGATGGGGAGCTGCAGGGGATGCAGGCATTGGGGAGCTGCAGGGGACACAGGGGGTGCTGCTCCAATAACCTGCCCGGGGAGCACAGGAACTGATGTTTCTAAAGCACCACATTTTACATGCAGGAAGTGTGTAGTCTGAACAACTGAAAAACCAGAGGTTTCTCAGGAACATTGTTGCACTTTACACAGAAAGTGGAGATTATTCAATAAACCTCCACGCCCCAGCTCTCAGCCCTTTCAGCCAAAATCCAAACCACTTCAAATCTCCAATGACGCAGGCTTGAAGTTATTTCCTTGCATCCCCTTTCTTCTCTCCTAAATCAGCCTTCCCAGCTGGATTACACTTCCCAAAGTCTCTAATGTTCTTCACTGGGGTGCTTTGCACCTCACACTCCCTGAAAGCAGAGCAGCAGCAGGTTAAGTCCTGCCTGGCTGCTGGGAGCTTCCACAACATTTGAAGATGAGTCCAGATGCATTTGTGCCAGAAAATTCCAGCTGCAGGTGTCCTTGTGGTCCCAGGGCTGGCCAGCAGCCTCACCTGCAGCACGGTGACAGTGACAGGGTGTGTGTTTGTCTAGATCAGGGGTTTCCCAGCTTGGGCAAGGGAAATAGGAAGTGTGAAGGATTCTGAAGAGGACAGAGCTCCTGTCCAGCCACGTTTAGAGTCTGCAGAGTTGTGTGCTGCTGGAGCTCAGTGGCTGGGTTTGTTGTTCAGTATCTTCTCTAAAGGGAGGTCACAGATCCTACAGGTATCCTGCTTTGGCATTCATATTTGAGACAGGAGAAGTGGGAAGAGGTGGGAAGAGGTGGAAGCAAAGTGAGAAGAGAAAAGAGAAGAGGAGAAGAGAAGAGAAGAGGAGAAGAGAAGAGAAGAGGAGAAGAGAAGAGAAGAGGAGAAGAGAAGAGAAGAGGAGAAGAGAAGAGAAGAGGAGAAGAGAAGAGAAGAGGAGAAGAGAAGAGAAGAGGAGAAGAGAAGAGAAGAGGAGAAGAGAAGAGAAGAGGAGAAGAGAAGAGAAGAGGAGAAGAGAAGAGAAGAGGAGAAGAGAAGAGAAGAGGAGAAGAGAAGAGAAGAGGAGAAGAGAAGAGAAGAGGAGAAGAGAAGAGAAGAGGAGAAGAGAAGTTTTCAGTTGGAAGGGATCTACAGCAATCATCCACTCCAGCTGCAGCACGTGCCCTTGCAGCAAGGATGTAGCTGTATGGGTGTCCTTACACATGGCTGAAATCTCATTTTTGTGTTGAAAGTTAATCCCTCTTTTTGATCTGACACAAATCAGACATCCTGCTGAAAGCCAGGCATTTATCCTGGTGACAACTTTCTCCCTCTTCTAGAATCCTAGAGAGGTTTGGGTTGGAAGGGACCTCAAAGGTTGTCTAGTTGCAGCCCCCTGCCATGGGCAGGGACACCAGGGGAGAGAAGAGCCTCTCTGTGGGATGTTTTCCTCCCACTGTGCTCTCCACACTCTCCGTTCTGTGACACTCCTAGCCCACTTTATCTCTGATTTGTGCCCTGGGGCCCACTGGCACTGACCACAGCTCCGATCTGAGTCTCCCTGGCATCCAGCAGAGCAGCAGCACCTATTTCCCAGTTTTTACAGAACTTCCCTTTTGAAAATATATTCCTCTAATGATATGGGGATTTTTTTGGCAATGGTTTGTTTTTTTAAACTTGTGGTTGTTTTTCTTTCTGAAGCACAGCACAAGTGATCCAGACCTTGTCATTCATTGCACAAGATCATTCAATCTTTACATCTGGCAAAAACCTCTAAGATCCATGTGCCCAACCTTTAACCCAGCACTGCCAAGCCCACCACCAAACCCTGTTCCCAAATGCCACATCCATGTGTTTTTTGAACACTACCAGGATGGTGACCCCACCACTGCCCTGGGCAGCCTGTTCCAGTGCCTGACCACCCCTTCAGTGAAGAAATTTTCCATAATACCCAAACTAAACCTCCCCTGGCACAACTTGGGGACATTTCCTCTTGTCCCATGGCTTGTTACATGGGAGAAGAGACCGACTCCCACTTCATTACCACCTCCTTTTATCTCCCTGCTCTCTATTCATATATTTGATCTGCATGGATTTGTCACTCAAGGAGATCTCCCTGCTCACATCTCTGATTTCAGTCATCCCCAGGGAAAGCTCTCCTCTGCTTCTCATGGAGTCTGAACTGCAGATTGTTCCTCCATGGCTTCAGAGACCCATCCCTGACACCCTTCCCTGGTTTGGTTGGGGGAGCATCACTCAGGTGTGGCTGAATCCACAGATCCACTGACAAACAAGGTGATTTTGCATGGATCGTCCCTAAAATAGCAGCAGTGTTTAGCACAGGGCCTTGCTTTCCTCTCCCTCCAGCACCGCAGTTCAGTTCACACAAGGCAGCAACCAAATCCTTGCAGGAAAGGGCTCTTCTTTGAGAAACTGAATTAAGAAATGATGCTTGGAAAGCCCTTCCAATCCCACCGAGTAGCTGAGCTTGAGACGGGAGGGTTTAGTTCTTTCCAGGGGGCTTTGGGCATGACTAAAGCATTTTTTCCCCCCAGATTTTCTGTAAGCAGCACTTCTGGTCAGGCTGGGGGAGCTGAAGGATGAGCAAAGCCACCTTACAAACCTCTGATGGAGACAGACATCCCCTGGAGCAGGTAACAGCGAGGGAAACCCGACCTCAACCTGCCTAGTGGGAGGTGTCCCTGCCCATGGCAGGGAGTGGAACTGGCTGGCCTTTAAGGCCCCTTCCAGCCCAAACCATTCCGTGATTCTATGAATGACCTTTTGGCCATTCCCACCTTGGGCTGACCTCAGAGGAGAGAGAGGCTTCTCCCACCACTGCTTTTCCCAGCAAACAGGCCCCTGGTGTTATTTTTTCCCACTCCTGGGTGTTTTCCAGCTCAGACAGCTGAGGTTTGGTGAAGTGCTTTGAAGCTGCTGCCTCGGCTGCAGATCTGAGGGCAGCTCCAGTACCTGACAGCTTGTGCTTCCCATCCTCCCTCCTACCTCAGCCTGACACAGTCATTCTCCCCTCCCACCTCGCACTGTGCAATTTTAAACAGAGCATCAGGATAAGCTCTGAACAGACATTTAGGAAAACAGGGCTGTGCCTTCACACAATTTACAGACCTGGACTGGGACCATTTAGAATTCAGCCTCTCTCCCCCTTTCCCCTCTTTGAATGGTGGTTTAGGCTACCTGCAAGCTAAAATTGAATGTTCAGAGGCCACACAGAGCTCACTGGTTCTGTAGCAGCCTTAGTTTTCCCATCTCTGTGTTTCTTTCATTACAGCAGTGCAGTTTTTTACTACAGCCTCAAGGCTGTTAGTTGATAAAAGCAATAAAGCTGTAGTTGCTGCTCATTTAAGGAAAAAAAAAAGAAATAATAATCACAGAACTGTTCTGAACTTTGAAAATGCTGTTGAAAAAATGACTTTGTTTTTTATTGTTCCACAGCTGCCATAGAGCAGGAGAGGGGAGAAGAAAGTCTGTAGGAATTGAAGAAGTTGAGGTTTGTTTTGATAAAATGTTGGAATTTTAAAAAGCAACTCACAGCACCTTCACCCATCTCTAATTGCTGTCATTGTCAGCAGGGCCAAGCCAGGTGGGATCTCTCAGAATCCCAGAATGGTTTGGGTTGGAAGGGACATTAAAACTCATCCAGTCCCACCCCTGCCATGGGCAGGGACACCTTCCACTATCCCAGGCTGCTCCAAGCCCCCTCCAACCTGGCCTTGGACACTTCCAGGGATGGGGCAGCCACAGCTTCTCTGGGCACCCTGTGCCAGGGCCTCCCCATCCTCACAGTAAATAATTTATTCCTAATATCTAATCCAAATCTTTTCTCTTTCAGTTTGAAGCCATTCCCTGTGTCCTGTCCCTCCTTCCCTTGTCCCCAGTCCCTCTCCAGCTCTCCTGGAGCCCCTTTAGGCCTGGAAGGGGCTCTGAGGTCTCTCTGGAGCCTTCTCTTGTCCAGGTGAACACCCCCAGCTCTCCCAGCCTGGCTCCAGAGCAGAGGGGCTCCAGCCCTGGGAGCATCTCCGTGGCCTCTTCTGGAGTCGCTTCAGCAGCTCCATGTCCCACCCTGGTTGTGTTGAGAGCCCCAGAGCTGCTCCCAGCACTGCAGGAGGGGTCTCACGAGGGCAGAGCAGAGGAGGAATCACCTCCCTCGACCTGCTGGTGCCAATTCTTGTGATGCAGCCCAGGATGTTCTCGCCTTGCTGGAGGATGAGCTGCCGCTCTCTTTGTTTGCAGAGGTTTAATGATCCAATTTCTGCTTCACTGATAATCACACACGAGTTCTCAGGAGGTACCTGCTCTAAAGCTCAGAATGATATTAGGGAAAAGAACCCACCATTATGACTAATTAGTGGCTCTGCTTCAACATTTCTGACTGTCTCCAGGATGGAGCTGATACCCATTTTGGTGGTGAGATCCCTAAAAATGGGTGACAGCATACAAACCCGGTGCCTGTGCGATCCAGCCTGTCAGCAAGCACATCAAATTCATTATTTTAAAAAACATCACAACAAAGTGTCACAGCTGACAACCTGGTTATGAAAAAGTTAAAAGAAGAACTTGATTTTTTTCTGTAAAGTTGAAATTTAGAAAATCTAAAGCAGCCAGAAAATCTGGTTCCCTTCGCTGCCTGTAGCTGACTCATCGCAGGCAGATAAAAAACATTTATCCCCCAGCTCCCAAAGATTTTCAGGAGAACTGGAGTGATGTGGAATCAAATGAGATGAGGCCACAACCTTTACAGAAGACATAAGAAAACATATTATTTGTGGAATGGTTTTACCCCTTGAATAATGAGGTATAGATAATTTCCTTCCCTTTCACAGGAGAGAACGTGAGAAGTGCCTTTGCCCCAACAGCATCCAAAGAACTGAAAGAACTCAAGGAGAAACTGGATCTTGGAGAGATCAGACCCACATTTAACATCAAGTCATTAACTGGAGCCTGACCTTTTCCCTGGCACACTGTAAAGGCTGAGAAATGCCTGTCAAGGAATTTCTCTCCTTTTAATTTAAATTTTCCATATTGGCTGGGTTACAGTCATCAAGTTACACCTTCATCCCGCATCCCATGGGGAGCTTGGATTTGCAGATAATCTGATTTTTGCAGCTGAGAATGTCTTTGTTTGCTAACAGAGATGAAGGAATCACTTGCAGGAGCTTCCCCTCAGCTCCAACACCCCCAGGGCTCCATGTGGCTGGAGCTGCCTGTGATAGGCAAAGCTGTCTCCTAGAAAAGCCAGGAATTGGGATCCCAGATGGGATTTCACTTTGAAGGCAGTCTTGCCCTCATGAATTAAAAGAGAGACAAAAGAGGGAGGACCATCCAAGCCAGAAGGAAATGTCCAAGGTTGGAAGGCTCCTCCTCAGCTGCTGGAGCTGCAGATCACTCCTGCTTTGCCATGGCCACCCCATTCCTGGGGGCAGCCAGCCAGGAGATGGAGGATGACACATGGGAATCACAGAATCAAAGAACAGCTCAGGCTGAAAGAGATCTTGAAGATCATCTGATCCAGCCTCTCATGGAAAGGGAACGTAGATGAGGTTTTCCATCACTGTCCAATCACACCTTGAAATCCTCCAGCCGTGGAGACTCCACCACGTCCCTGGGGAAGTTGTTTCCATGATTCTCACTGTAAAAATTTCTTGTGGCGAGGTAAAACCTTTTCTGGGGCAACTTGTGACCATTGCCTGTTGTCTTCTCCATGGCTGTGCGTGAGGGGAGAGCCTCCATCCTCTTTGCAGCACCTTTTCAGCACTGGGGTGCTGTGATGAGGCCCCCCTGAGCTTTCTCATCTCCAGGCAGCAGGGACCTAACTCCTCCTGGCTTTCCTCACAGGGCAGGTGCTTCCAGGTGGGAAGGACCACGCCAGGAGAGCAGAAAGCCAAGGAGATGGGCTGCAAGGGGGGTTGATGGCTTGGAAACCCCCCACCAGGGTGTTGGGAATGTGAAAGCAGATGCTGCAGTCCCTAACAGGGAGAGGCAGCCCTGCAGGTGTGGGGTCCATTCCCTGGAAAGGTCCAACCCTTGTGGCCCAGCCTGGCCCTCTCTCCATGTCCCCCTGGCTGCCCTGTCCCCTCGTCCCCGCACGCTGGACACGGGCAGGGAGCGGAACTGGCACAGGGAATGTGCCTTGTCACACACCTGCCAGCTTGGCACCACTTCTATTTCTTCTTTTTTTTCCTCCCCCTCCTGGAGAGTCAACATTTGTCCATAGTTCTCCTTGTGTACTTCAGCCAAATCCCGATTTAAAATGATGTTGCTTTAAAAAACCCAAAAGCTTTGCTGCTCACCTTTTTGAGGAAGAAAAGGTTTAGTACACTAGGGGAGGTGTGAGGACATAATTTAGAACTCGACTATTTGAGAAATGCTGATTTTCCTCTTTCATTTTCCTGTGTTGATCACATATTTCTGCATTTTCATGGAAGAAAAAATAATCAGTGACTACAATTATCATGAATACTTATCCTGTATTCAGGTGTGGAGCCACTGGTTCCTTTCTCAAAGGAAACTCAGCATTCATTGGGCAAAGGAAGGAATTGCTTGTGAAATACCAGAAGAGATTTTTACCTGAAGGAAGGCTTTATCCGTGGGCCTGAGGAGCACAATCCTGGCAGGGGACTCAGACATTCAAAGCTGTGGTGATGCTTTTACTTGAGATAATGGCTTTTAAATTTCCTCTACGGCGCCTTTAAATGGCAGCGCTGCACGGCTGCACCATCTCGTGGTGTGACCGAGCCCTGCATGGACCAAGCCCTTAAAACCCTCTTTTTTTTCCAAGAATTCCATCACAGACGCATCAAAGCCAAATGCTCCCGCTGCCGGACCATGCCACGGCTTGGACCACCACAACCCAGAGCCACGAAGGCCCTCCAGACCTTCCCCCCTCATCCTCCTTTTTGGGATGCAACACTCCAGCTGTTTCGCAAGCATCATCATCCCGGGTATTTGCCTGATCCCTCTGGTTACCGTTCCAAGATCCATCCAGCAGATCAGGGATCAGGCCACTGGGCGATTACTCATCTGAACCCGCTCTGAGTTACTCAGATGTGTTACAGAGGATTCCAATGAGACCAAGGCTCCAGTCACTATTTAGAGGAGAAAAATCAGGAGAGTTAAGGGTCACAGAGCTCCAGCCCCGTGATGCAGAGCCAAGGGCAGGACCTGTACGTGCTCAGCCTCAGCCCGACTCCTACACAGCACCTGCTCCCTCTCAGCTGTGACTCTTTCCCAGCCAAAATTATTCTGTAGTTCTGTGATTCAATGGGTTCAGGTCTTGACAAAAATCTTCCCCTCTTCCTCTAGATGTATTTGCTTGTAAATGAAAATAATGGCCCATTTCAGGTGCACAAAAAACCACCACAGATAAATTTTACACAAATCTCTCATTCTCAGTCTCTGAGGGTACAGCAGGTATTAACCAGAGGATTAGGTAGAGATTAGAAAAATAAAAAATCCTAAAAGTATTTATAAAACTATTTTCCTGTTAAAAACACACATAAAAATGCCAGCCTTCCATCTTTCTGTGGGTTTGTTTTCCAGCAAATGCTTAACTTGCAGCCACATCCTGCAGCCTGATCCTTCCACGCAGACCTAACTCGAGATGTGCCAGGTGAGGAACAGCTTCACATGGGCACCTTGAACCAATCCAGCTCCAGCAAAGGCAGCTCCTCCAGCTTCTCCTTTGGCTCAGGGCATAAATGCTTGGCTGCAGACTGCCTGACCCAAAACCTGTGCCAGGTCAGCTGTTCGACATCAGCACTCACAACAGGCACTGTCACAAGTCACAGAGAGGTGACACGGCAGCCTGGGAGAAAGGCGGGGATCCTGAGCCACTCTCAGCCCTGTTTATCCCTAAAAACCCGGGATAGGCAGGTGAGGAACCACAAAGCTGCTTTCAGTATGAGGGCTGCTGCATGCACGGACTGAAAGGGGTTTGTACAGAAACCCCACCAGCCACCACCACGTTTCCCCCTGTCCCCTTTTCCCCTCCCAGAATCCATGATTTTGCTCCTTTTCCAGCTCCATCTTACAGGCTTCAGTGGCTTTGGAAAGCAGCCAGATGGATTTATCCAAACCTCAGCAGGTTAAACAAAAAGAGCAGGAGCTGAACCTTTCTGCCAAATATGCTGCCAGAGGAAGAAGGCCTTGGTGCTCAGCAGTCAGGGCTTTCATCTTTATTAAACCCCAGCAGCTCCAAAGAGTTGTGAGAAGAATGGAATGGGAACTTCCTGGCCTGATTCTCTCAAGTCTTTGCTTCCCCCTCCCAATGCTTCCCCCATGGAGAAGAGTATGTGGACAGAGAAAGGGGGATTTCTGGGAACAGACCTAAACTATTTGCATTATCAGACATGAAGACAATGAAAAAAATAACACGGATAGTTTATTGTCAAACTGAATCAAAGCATGAGGAAAAAAAAATTACAAGGTTACACTGTAAAGAAATTTGGTTTTCATCACAAAAGCTCATTAAAATCAAAGAAAACAACCCATTGTCAAGCCAGCAACTCCCCCAACCACCTCTCAAGCTTTCGAGTGCAACATTTATTGAAAGGCTGGGAATTCAGAGGTGGTGACATCACGTTTGTAAGGACAAAAGGATCACCCCTCATTATCTGGAAGGACAGAGGTTCTCCGAGGGGGTGACACATCTCTGGCTGAGCGGTGACTCCTCTGTTTGCCTTTGAGCAGCAAGTGCCTTGTCCTTGCTGGAGTCCACCCTGAGGCAATGAAGCTGACGGGTGCCAGCTGTGCCGGGCTCCTGTGTCCAGCTTTTCCTGCCATTTCCATCCCATCGGGTGCATCCACGGCATTGAATCAAAAGGCGGCTGCGAAACGGAGCGACGCCGGTTCGGGGAGAGCAGTGGGAGGCACCATGGGGGGACACAGACACAGCCAGCACCTCCCAAAATCAGCTGCATCTGAGTTTAGCCACCACCAAACCTCACCTTTTGATACCGGGGTGCACTGCAGAGGCAAACCCACCCTATGGAGCCACACTGATCCCTGCGTGCCCCCTGCCTCGGGAATGCCCCATGGACACCTCGCTCCCAGCACAGCCCCTTCCCAACAAAACACCTGGAAGCTTTCCAAGGCTGAGTCTGCCCACCTCTCCAAACCGATGGGGTACCCACGGATCATTTCTCCTCCAGCAGAACCGGAGGAGTCCAGCAGAACTTCGCCCGGGCTCCTGCCAGCGTGGCTGGGCTGGTGGGGAGTCCTGATGGTGAAGGTTGCTTGCCAGGAAAACTGCTGGAGGCTGCATCCCACCTGGAACAGCCCTATCCCATCCTGCAGGGAATTTCAGAGCAGCTGGCTTTCCTTCTGAGTCAAAAGACAACGAAAAAGGGGGGGAAAACCATTGGAAAGCCTATAGGTGTATAGACTATTGTGTATTCAGTTCTGCAGACACTTGGTTTCTGTCGGGACAGAACAACAGCATCTTTCTCACCACCATAAATGAGCTGTTTTATGAATTTTGAAACACTTGTTTTACCAAGTGAAAAAAAAAAAAAAGAAAAAAGAAAGACATCTTTATCCTAAGTAACAGCTAAGGAGACTGGGAAAATCCAAAACAAAAACAAAACCAAACCAAACCTAAATTTAAAATTTAAAAATCAATAACCTGACCCACCAGTACAAAGTAAAGGCAGTCCAGGTCATTCCAACTGATCATAGGACTAACTAAAATATTTTAAATTGCAACTAATGTGCTATCTTGAGCCAGCTGCTTACTCCAACAGGCCTGAGGTTTTCTGCTCATAAAGCATCAATAATATGTGCCTTTTCCTAGAAAGGAAGGCTCTGCCTAAGTCTTATTGTGACAGATAAAAAGTCCCAAAATAGATTTTCCAACCAAATAAAGTGTTTTATTCAGATATTCATGTGGATATGGCAGTGATGTTAAGAACAGCTATTCAAGTAGCTGAAGTAAGCCCTTCAAAAGAAGTCACACAGCTCTGAGACTTGAACAAATTATTGTATGATCTCATCCAAGAGATCTAAATAGCTGGAACATCTGCAAGAGTCGCCACCAATTTATTTAGCAGAGTTCATCAGTAGTTCATCAGCTCTGTTTGCACAAGCAGGTGCCAGGGCAGCCACTGAGGAGTCCTGCACATGACTGAGAACGAGGAGAGTGGGAGGAGGGTGGGACAGAGAGGGGTGATTTTATCCTCTAACATGGATGTGCATCAGCAGGTGTAAAGTCCCTGCTGAATTAGGGCAGGGAGAAGTGCAGAAATGCTTTTTCCCAGAGAAGTATTACATGCACAAGTAACTATATTGTTAAAATTTTTTATTTGTGACAGTAAAGAAACCATTCAATACCTGATTGACAACACTTCTCTCTCCTGCAAACACTCATATGGTTATCTGTAGCGTTTCTCAAGTATTGCTGGATTGTTCATTGCATCAAAGTGTAAACAGCTCCATCATAAGGAAAAAAAAAAAAGGAAAAAAAGAAAGAAAGAAACATTTCCACTGCTTACTCCTCGGTTAAGGAGTTCCCAATAGATCTTTAACAAGAAATAAGAGAGAGTCAGCTGGGATTTTACAACATCATGTGAAACAGAAAACTGACAGCTGGTTTTGCATAGTTAGCCCAGAGATTTTGAAGCAATTGCCCCACGCCAGTCTCACCTGCCCCTCCTTGTCCCACAAAGGCAAAAAACATCACAGCACCTTGGAATCAGAGGCACAAACTTGTTTTTGTTTTACAAATAGGGCTGTGCAGAACTGTGGTTTATTAGGTTAAAAACAATCTGTCCAACAGAGGGTTACGCCTTCGGTAGTCACAGAGCTACAGATTCTTTTTTTTTTTTTTTTTACACTGAGATTTCAAAAGCTGCAACATCAGCACACACCAGTGTCATTTAGATACTTTATTGTCCCCAACCAGTCTAATCAAAATCATGCTGTAAGAAAAGTGATTGCGTACACTGACAACCAAAACGTCTCCAGGTGTTGAGTTTCTTCCACGTATAACTTCTGCTGTTTTAATAAAGATCAAAAGGGCGAAACAAAGAGACAAATTATTCTTCCAAAGCTACCTAACTGAACACAGCAATATTGTACATTTGCTACCATCTCCCCATCCCAAGCCTGCCACGCTTCCTGGTGGTGAACAAGGATTCAGTGCACAGCCCTAAGGTTACAAATGGCAATTCCATTGTTAACACTTCAGTTGGATTTCAAGGGTCTAAGGCATTCAGCCTTACAGCTTAATTAAAAAATACCTGTACAGGCAAAAAACCGTTTTTTAACCCAACATAAAAAGGACAACAGAACTTCAGGCCAGGGAGCATCTCTTCAGAACGATCAACCGGGAAAAGACTTTTTTAATATTTCTGTAATATCCAGTAACAGAACTGAAACCCAGGGTTTATAACAGCCCTGGTGACCTGCATGCACTAACTGCACTTCAAAATATGCAAGAGATTCAGGAAACATGGTTTTTTTTTAATCCTATTTGAATTTTTTTTTACATCTTGTATTTAAAATACAATCAGATACCCGTATTGCAAATTTTACAAACATTCCACTCGTTCTCTGACTTTACGGACAGAACTCTATTGCTTTGTTAGAATCTAGAAACTCTAAATATATCGCGTATGTATATCCACGCAAACTCAACACTTGAAATTTCAAGTATGATGATAGTGTCAAAATAAACAACAGTGACAGTTTGATCCCTTTGGCCAAATCTCAGTACCCAGGGGAGTCCTAACCTGATTGCAGAGCAATCTGAGTTTTATTTCCATACTAGTTGGGTGGGTTAAAAAAAAAAAGAACTGATCAGAACTTACAGAAAATACTCCTAAAACTAGCAGAGATCAAAGCTGTGCTAAGTTTTTTGTCTTTGTATTGTCACCAAGTGTCATTTTAATGCTGTACTAAGTTACAGTAAGTTTTTTTTTTTAATTTGGGGATTTTAAGAGCCAAAATAATACAGTACAAGTGTGGTTGCACAGAACATCATCAGAACCGTTCCTCCAGAGGCTGGTGCAGAAGTTCAGTTGCCCATTCTATGTGGATTTGAAAACAATACAAGACACTTTAATAATATAATCAACATTCATTCACAGACTTAAGGCAACTGGTTCATGAAATCACTGCTTCCAGAGATGCAAACGGGTGACATGGTTTGTCTCACGTCCAACAGGTCACAACTGTCACACGGCCCTGTCTCGTGGGTTATTCATCATCTGATTGTTTGGTCTAATGCTAACGAGAAAAAGTCTTTGAATTTCTTCAGCCATTCCTCTCATACCTGCACGACTAACTACAACCTGAATACTTCCCTGCAAACTGCACCTGGGGCCCAGGAGCCACAGGCACAGTTGTAAATACTGCTCAGAGAACAACTCCTCTTTTTTTTTTTTTTTTGGCAGCTTACAGTTTCATTATTCTGGAGTCAAATACAAAATTAAACCATCTTAAACTGAAAGTAAACGTTAATGGACTAACCAGAATCCATACGTCTTTTTTTTTTGTTTGTTTTGTTTTTTTCTTAGTATTTTTAAACAAAGTAGGCTTTTTTTTTTTTAAATTTTTAATTTTTAAACTCGACGGTTTGTCTTTTCGTTGTGGCACAGATTTGTACAGTACTAAGGTGATGCCAGCTGGTTAAGAAACAAAAGGGTGATGCCGTACAGACTCACGGGTGTGATGGGACTGCCCCCAGCACCCCTGGGCCCAGCCACAGCTGGAGCACAGCTGGAGCACAGCTGGAGCACAGCTGGAGCACAGCTGCACTGCAGGGGGCTCAGTTTGACACTGCACCCACGACAACCCACTCGCTGCCTGTGTAGACTGGCCTGCCCTTCTCTGGTGGATTTGTTAAGCTGCTTCACCAATGTTTTTGAGACGAGGATCACAAGCCAAGTCCATCGCAAAGAAATTTGGTTTTTTTTTCCCCAAGTCATCAGGACTTTTTGAGAAAAAGAGAAAAGGCAAAGGGGGTCTACAATTCAGAATTTAGCACGAGGCTAATTAGAAGCACCAAATAGTCCATTTAGTCTTCTCTGATGACAGCCAAACGCAGCTGCACCTTTTAGGTTTGCAGATTTCTGCTGTGGACAATAACTGAAAGGTGACACTGGAAAGGCAAAAGAAAAAAAAAAAGGTGTGCCTTGTTCTTCAAAGGCATGAAATATTTAAAAATTATTCATCTGCAAGGGTACCTATGGCACTGCAGAAGATGTTAAGCAGGCTCTCAGATTCAGAGGTGACTCTAAGTCAACTCCAAAGCCAGAGGACTGGTTTTAGTCTAAGCTAGTAACTTCTGCCCTTCCAGCAAGACTTGATACAGCTCCTAATCTGCACCTCACACCTTGGGGAAAAAGAAATATAAATCAAAGGTGTGGGCAAAATACTTTCTGCATTTTCATATATCAAAGAAAGGAGAAGGCTTCATCTTAATTGAAAAAAAAAAAAAAAATCTCCTTTACAGGTCACCTTTAACTGGGTTCTCTGGTATATCAGATACCAATGGATTAATCCATGGGGGAGGGTTATGAAGCCTGCATTTTATTTATTGCCCAAGTTTGCAGCTTACAGAAAATGTCTCATAGCACAGGCACAGTGGCAAAAACAGTATAACAGCCGATGGTCAACTCCATTTGGTGAGTATACAGTAGCAGCAATTAAAAGAAAAAAGTACTCCAAACAGCTCAATACAGATCCAGCTTACCCAGATGGGTTGTTTTGAGAAAAGAATCTTAAACTAATAAATAGATCTCCTCGCCGTTCTCCCAAGATAATGGTTTTCCAAAAAAGAAGAGGCATGGCAGTTGTGCGTAAGCAGAGACAGCAGAACTTCATCTGCCTGGAATTAAAAGGTGCTTTAGGTCTCTCAGCCACCTCGTTTTCTCAACTCCATCACTCCCTAAATACTCCAACAACTGCAGATATGTTTTAAAACTGTGCCCAAAATCCTCATCAGTGAAACAACCATGTTCATGACCCCAATTCACCCCTCCCACAAACGCCTGAACCTTCTGAGCATGACGAAGTGTAACACAACTTAATGTCACTGTGGAGACAGGAACCCAGCATCTTGGTTTCAACTTTTTCCTTTGTTATATATTACAGTGCTCTATAAAATTTTTTTCCTTTTTCCTTTTAAAGCATTTAGACAATACAAGACTAAAAGATGTCTGGAAATACGTCTTATACAAAAATGAATTTTTTATCTTAAAATAACATTCAAAAAGGCACTTCATTCTGTAAGAAAAAATTCAGAGTCAGGTCAACTGCTCTAAGCAGGGGGGTAAAATTGTCTGCATAGTGGGAGGGGAAGAAAGGGAGAGAAATTCAACTGCTGAAATACAAGCTTCTTTTTTTTGGCATGTTTTAAGAAAAGCTGATCCAGTAAAAGATGTCCATTTATGAAATTAATTAAAAGAGTCCCATTTAAAATAGCTTCTTTTTTTTTTTTTTTTTTCCTTTAAAAAAATAGTCTGAACACATGACCTTAGGAGTCAGGCTTCTGAAGGCTTAATAGCATCACTCATGATTGTCCTTCGTGTCCAATGTAACAGGAAGATCAAGAGTAGCACTTCTGACAGGGGTGACCTCCCCAAAGCTTACATTTGAAAGAGCTGAAAGAGATGGAGACAGCCTCTAGCAACTGCAATCTAGGAGCAGGAGTCAGTCAGAGTTAAGGGCTACCTGTTGCAGAGTTTATGAAGCATACTGTAAACTTCTTCCTCTTTGCTTAGTCCTTCAAAGAAAGGAATAAGATCTAGCAGCTCTGTGTCTGTCATGTCATCAAACCAGGACTGCACAGGCACCTGAAACACAGCAACCAACAAACACTGAGAGGGTTTCATGATGTAAAAGACACGTGAGTTTTGTCTGTGTAGGTGTTCTGTAACCATCAAGGCAATTAGCTACTCATTACCATTCAGGTGGAGCAGCAAATTCAACCCCAAGCCCAACAAGGACAGGTGAGGTGACCTTCCCCTGCATGGCCAGGTGACCCACATGACCCCACATGGGCAGCTCTCCTTGCTCTGCCTCCCTGGTATCCAGAACCCAACTGGAAGGAAGACACACGTTATGAAGCTGCACTGACACTTTATTTACAAGCAAATCTTTTTTTTTTCCCCTCTTAAGAATGATCAGAGTGAGTCACCAGGCACAGGCAGGCAGCAACAACCCCTTCTGGCACGGGGTTTGGAGGAAATGTTTAACAGCAAGGGCAGAACAGTGCTCAGGTTAAAATGTTACATCTAGAGAGTGGGTTCAGAAAATAACACATATAATAACCCTTCTTAAATATGTGGGCTGGATTTGGGGAAGGAGTTCTGTGTTATCTTCATTATGGGAGTACACTGAGATCTTTTCAAGACTATCTTGGATCTGGTTACAAGCTCTGGTTTCTGCAGAGACTTGAGTATCAGTCAGCCAGCAGCACTTTTCCATACATGATTAAACCACTCTGACAAGGCCCTTAATTTCATCTCCCAAATTTCTACAGCTCATTATTTCCTTGGCACCGATTTCTGAGATACCAAATGATGATCGTGGATCAGGTTTTTAATTTCAACCATGAACATAAATTAGAGCTACAGGTCCTGGTTATTATAAATGGCAGCTTTAAACCATGTGTGGCACCAACCAGAAAAATGTTTTCACCACATCACTTAGGGCATCACAATATTAGGATTTGAACTTGAAAGCTGACTGCTAGAAGATAAATAGCTCATGTTACAAAAAAAAAAAAAAAAGCTATTCTGGAGAGGCAGGACCGTGCAAAGCAGTGTTCTTAATAAAAGATTTCCTACACTGATTTTAACAGTTCACAAAGAAGACAGCCTAAAAACATCAAAGGAAACAGTGCACAGTCTGGTTGTCTAAAAGTCAGTAAATCTAAGGAGCTCCAGCTTCTCCCCTGGCAGCTATAGCAGATGTGAGCAGCTGTACTGGCTGCAGCCATGGATGGAGCACCCCAGACCTCTCCATCAGAGCTTCTGGAGCTGATACAAACACAGTAAAAATGCCCATTTCTCCTCACTGTTCTCCCCTACAGAACTGCCCTTTATCCTTATTCCTAAACCTTGATGAACTCGTTGACTAACAGTTCTAATTATGGAGTCATGACAAAAATAATTGAGGGAGGAGCAGAACAACACAACAGGATCTTGATTCTTTTTCTTTCCCTTACCCACGAATGCAGATCTCAGTAGCAACCAGTAAAGCATTAATTATCTTGCCTAATAAAATATTATTCACACAATGAAAAAAGATGGGAGTACCTAAAGAAATTCAAGCAAACCATTCTTTCTGCAATCACCACTCCAAAGAACAAAATCTGTGCTGCAGGGCAGCTTTGTTTCTCAGGGCTAGGTTGGTTTTTCAGGTTCCACACCACTTGGTATTTCTCAAAACTGCTGGAGCCCAAGCCAACAGCTAAAGCTCAGAGCACACGAGCAGCCATGGCTGTGACATGCTGTCAAGATCAGTTTGCCCATGTCCTTCACCACTTGGCAGTGAACCCCAGAACCTACCTGCAGCCTAAGAAAACACAGAATCTGACACAAGCCAGTGCTCTGAAAACTCTATTTTCTGACTCACAAAACCTTGGCAAGGGCCAGAGGGATGAAGTTACGCTCGAGTACTTCAAATACTTACTGCATTTTCAGGATGGAAGATGTAAGATGCAGGAGAATTATCAACTATAATAACTTTACTCAGCTCACGGCCCAGTCGACTCAGATCCTTCACGTAATTTCCTCGGTGGAAAACACAGGATTCTCTAAAGAGCCTTGCCCTGAACACACCCCAGCGATCCAGTAAGTCGGCTACTGGGTCTGCATACTTAAAAATAGAAGTCAGAAACACCAAGTTAGCAACGTGCAGGTAAGGCTAATTCACAGAGCCAAAGAAGGGACACAAAATAATTTCAGATAAAATGCCCTTTTTCTCCATTTTCTTCCCTGCTTCTTGTTAATTAACTCACTGGCCTGCAAACCTGAAGTGATTAATGAACAGATAGAGCAAAAGCAGGAGAATTATCTTTCTAGAGAAAGCTAACTTGCATTCCAAATGTTTTCTGTGATTTATTGATTAGGTTTTATTCCCAGGGCCAACTCAGAGTTACCCTGAGAGTTTTCTAGAGGTTGATGGATCCAGAGATCTCACCTACCATTACCATAAAACCAGCCACTGCTAATAGAAAATCAATGTGAAGCATTTCCCCAGCTCATTTGTTTCCATGTGCCTCTGAAGATAAACTGCAATGAACATACCTGAGCCTGATGTGGCTCGGCCAAATGATGCCCTTGGAGCAACTCAGCAAGACTCTTAAGATTACCAAATTGCATAATTGGGTCATAAAAGATGTTATTAGGAAAAACACCCATGAACAATACCAAGGAAATTCCCATTTTATACATAATAGTTTAAGTTCAAGGTAGCTTGAAATCCAACAATTTATATAAACTGACCAAGAAAAAGCATCCAAATAAACTTGAACATGAATAACCACATACTTGAAAATGGTAGTTATGTCTTATATTGCACGACAGGAGTTACCATTTTCCTGTATTTTGAACCGAAAAAAAATTTGATGCTGAAATCAATCATCTTTTGATTATGAAATAAGGCACCTAACTTCAGTATGAAATTGAGGCAGTATTTAGGGTTTTTTCCAACATGACTGAGCAGTATGTGGTAAAGAGAAGGCAGGGAGAAAGGCTTTAGAGAAGATCAGGGTCCTGTCCCCTTCCACCATCTCTCCACTAGGCTGGAGCAAAAGCCTACCACGCTAGAGCACTATTTAGAAATGACCAATATCATTTTACAAACAAGACACCACAAATACAATACACTGAAGGAAGTGAAGAATTCCAGATCAGTCTACTACTGTAACATCTACCACAAGAACTACCTACGAGCCACTACTGCTACTGCAGGACCAGAGGGCACAAAATATTCCCTGGTGACGTTGAAGGTTTGCAAAAAAGGCCTCATTTTCTAACTCCAGATTGCAACTGCACCTTGACAAGAGCAAGAATCGTGGTTCCCAATTGCCAGTGAGTTTCTGAGTCACTGGTTGATGGTGCAGACAGGGTTTGATTCGGCGTTTTATTTCATGCCCAGCTTCAATGCGCTGCTTCGCTCGCACGCTATTTGTTCTAATTTCTCACTATAACCATGGTAACTTGTGAGCCTTTCATATTGGCATCATGAGCAATGCATGGAGGCTACATTATGAGACAAGCCCATATGTGATGGTGTTACCATGGAAACACTTACCCACACACTAGCAGACAAAGTACACACTGTCAGACAAAGAAGCAGAAAAGAAGGGGAAAAATTAAGATAGTACCAACTGTGGAAATAATTATCCATAGAAAACCCAACCAAAAGTCCACTGACCAGCACCAGAAGGGTTAAAGAGATGAAGGGAGGAACAAACCTTGGCTAGACTGGCTGTGAAGAGTACACATTCAAAGAGCTCTCCCATCCTCTGAAGAAACTCGTCCACATGTGGTCGTTTCAATACATAAACCTGGAATGATAATGGCATTTGGGTCAGATGGTGCTCAAGGAAAGGAAAAAAAAAACACCCAAACCCCTCCTGCAATCCCAGAACTTGAAACAAAAGTTAACAGGGAAGCAGCTCAAATGAAATGCTGGGGAAAAAGGAAAGTATACAAGATAAAAGTAGAGATGCAGTAATGAGAGACTGGCACTCTCGGGCTGCCAGGCCCCTGCTGATTATGCAACTGCAAACACTGAGCAGCATCGGGAGTGGTGCTCCTTGGAAAATCTCATTAAAGGCAAAGGCAGACAGGAGGGCTTCTCAAGAAGTGAGGATAGGGATCTCTCCACCAAATCCATTCTGGTGCTGGTGCCTTCAGTGCTGAAGAGCTCCACAGAAGGAATAAATCTGATGAAGCCTCTGTGATGGCAGGAATTGGACAATAGGGACCTTTTTTCGTTCTGTGGCTGATTCTTTCATTTCTGAAATTCCAGGTGCTAAGTACCATAACCCACTTCAGAGAGTGATCAAGCCCTCCAGCTCTGCAGAGAGCTTTTTCCACCAAAAATCTTCACAGCACCATGCAGAATGTCTAAAAATGCTGGTTCTGAAACTCACTGACAAAGTCTACAGCCTCTTTGAAAGAGAACCTTGCCAAAAGATGGCAAATTCCCAGGATTTCTCTCCTCTTCAGCATCCTGCCTTCAGCACTGCTCTGCTGCCCTTTTGCCCTGCCTTGGCTGCCTACTGTCAACAACCTGATTAGCAGATATTAAAACCTCCCTGCTTCTCTTTTCAGAGCACACAAGATGATTTTGTTTTCACAGAAGATACCAGAACAAGGAAACTGCTGCTCAGAAAGCTTGGAAGCAGCTCACAATATACTGGCAAGCTGAAGAGGGGAGTCTGCTTGAAAAATATTTATCTGTCTTGTTTGCAGTTAGATTAAAAGTTTGAGAGGAAACATTGGCAGCATTTTATCTTCTTTTGTTTGGCAAATAATCCCTAATACTGGAAATTTCAAGTGGAGAAGTCTGGCATAGAGCTGAATTCAGGAGGAATTGCAAGACTGATGCTATTTCAGGAATTTCATTCTTTGATATGGAAAACTAGATTAATTGTACGTATTTTACTAGATTCATGTTAATTAAAAAAAAAAAAATCAAGGTACCCAGAGAAAAAGCCTGAAGGAGAAAAATATGGAAACAGCAGCTTAAACTCAAGTGTAACAATTAAAGCCTTCAGCAAAAGAAGAAAAAAAGAAACTGTGTAAATGAAATTGAAAACCTAAATTTGAAAGCAAAATTTATTTTAAAACACATATGATGGAGCTGTACCTTAATGACTAAAGCAGAAATGGTAATTTTCGCCTTTATGCAGCATACAGATCATACCATGAAGTCTTTATCTCTTTTAAGTTATTTCTGTGAAATTTATCTAAACTATTTCTGGCCCCATAAACATTTCATTCAAACTTTGATACAGATAACAATTTATAACCCAGATTTTTTTTTTTAAACAACCACAGCAGCACCTAACCCATCAAAGAACTGTGACATTTTATGGATTAAAGACAGTTAACAGATGTACTTCAACACCACTCTCTTTCCAGATAAATTACAGCAATGTTTCCTGTATTTCAGCAGGCATAAACCAAGTAATTTCCCCTCCTATAACAATGCAATTAATTTTTCATTTAATTTTTTCTACACAAAGTTATGCTGTAGTGTTTCCTCTCCAAATTCTATCTTGGAATTTTTTTAAAGACAGAAAGACAGCTGCAATCCCTCTCCATCTGGGTATCCAGAGACTATCCAACTTCCCAGATGTGAGAGGAAAGACAGCAGGATTCAAGTTAATAATTGAGTTCTTGATTCTTTAGCCTTAGGTTTTATTCCTACACTTATTTTTGAGGGCACAAAAGGGGCACCTCGGAGTCTTAGCATCATTCTTGGAGAGTAAGTGCTGGAATTTAATATTAATTTCCCTTTTAAAGCCCAGTGCTTCCAGCCTCAGCAGAAGTCTCCTCTTTGCTCTCCATCCCTATCTCTGCCCCTGTTGGTGAAGTATTTCCACTTGGAATGTAATTACAAACTCTCTGCCAAGGATCTGAACTTTGCTGCTTGCAACATAACCCACCTCCTCCATCAGGAGCACACAGCCCTGGAGCTGCAGCCCCAGAGCTCCAAGCCACAGCCTGGGCTGCATTCACTATTCTTTGCAATAAACACTCTTTTGGCTGTTTTTAGGTCTCCTAATTCTGCACCTAATTCAGGATTAGCTGTGAATACACAGCATTTTCAGTTGGATGGTCTCCCTTCTGCAGTTTAGGGCTCCTGATCCACCACAGAGCACTCACAGCCTCCTCTACTTGAGTTTCTCTTGCTGCTCTGCCTCAAGTCTTTCCCTACTGGGATCTGGCCAACAGATTTGCTTCTCATGTTAAATGCCTAATTAATAATAAATGTCATCTCTTAAGATGAAGTCTCACCAAATTTTTCCCTTAATTATTTCCCTCTGTAAAAAGCCCCAATTCCTTTTCTTTTTTTCTTTCTTTTTAACAACGGTGATTTTTTTTTCTTTGGCAGAACAACATATCTTAATACTCTGGATAGTTATTCTCCTTGAAGTTTTCTTTGAGAAGTCCTACTTAGAGCCTGGAAGCAACTCCAAAATGTACTGGCATCCTGGGCTACAAAATCTCTTTGCTTTACTTCACATAAAAAGCTTTCTTCAGCTGACAGTGCAGCTCTTTTCTCCTCTTCCTTCTCATTTGGACTTTTTTCCCCTTTACTTTGTTAGTGGCTGGACTTGAATCTCAATGCTGCATGGTTATTTGTGGCTTGGCTTTTCCCTCCATCGCCTGATGTCTTCAGTTGAAATCTCTAGACTAACTGGCTCCTGGCATTTTTCTGAGATTTATACACTGTCTTCAGGGCATTAAAAAAAAAAAATCAGTTTTTTTTTATTGTATGCTCACTAATTTTTTCCTTATCACAGCAAGAATTTGGAGGAATATAGTCTTTTTCTTCTATTATTATTTAAGATGAACTCTACTCAACATTTTAAGCACAAATCAGGCACTAGGCATGTTTCCACAGGATTCTTACAGCTGCTAATGGCAGAACACAAACAATTATCTTCAATTGTTCTCGAGCATTTCGTACTTCCACACGAATTGTCTATACCTCAAAGCAGCCTCAACCTACAGAGACTCAGTATTTGTGAAACCCAAAGGCAAACCCAACTCATTTTCAATCAATTTAATAGGACACATAGAATGGCCTTTCAAAACCAGCTTTACAATGAGGAAATCTGAAAGCGATGACCAAAAAAAACTGCCCATGCCAAGTCCAGCTCCTGTAATCTCCTGTTTCGTGGGGTGGGTGCCTCTTCTGAGCAGTGAGCAGAAAATCCCACGTGTCCTGGAGCCTCGTGGTCCTGGGTCACACAGTTGTGGTCATGTCCCAGTGCAAGTAACCAAGAATAGGCCAGTTAGAATGGACACAGCCTATCCTGGATTACTTGAACCAGGCCACAGCCTTCTGCAAGAAAATCCATGAATTTTGTGCTTTATAGGAAGGAAGTTTATTATTTGAACAGCATTTTACCCCCACCGTTAAAAAAACCCCAACATTTTGCATATGTTTAAAGTATACATGCCAAATGTTCCTTCAGCTTTCAACAATTAAAAAGAAGGAATTAATTGAATTAACTCACCCCAAACAAACACTTAAAAGTTAGTTTTACTCAATAAAAAAATTATATTTAAAACTCAGATTCAAAATAACACCTAATCAAACTCTTCCTGGCTGCCCCCTTTAATCTTGGACATCAAGGGCAAGGCACAAAGCCACTGGAAGTCAACTTGGATGAAAGATGAAGGACAAAAAAACCTTCACTCATTGGGGATTAAAGCTGTATTTGATGTACAGCTTCTGGTCTGGGGGCTGTGGTCACTCTGCTCTTGGTCAGTGGGAAGCAGGGTCCAAGGGAGAGGATGTGCTCCTGCAGAAGTTAAATCAAGGAACCAAGGAGGTTGAACATCTCCCTCCAGCCACCACTTTCACCCTCAATGAGCCTCCTCTCAGTTCCAACACATCCCACTGGATTTCCCAGTGGGAAAAGCTTCCCAAGCTTTACAAGCTTCTCCCTTGTAATGCAGTAGAGCAGGAGACCAGCTCTGATTTCCTGTCACCCAGAGAAGCAGAGTGGAACGAGGGAAGTGGCCAGAAGGGTCAGGGTGCACCTTCTGTACCTGGGCCATCACTCCCAGCACAAAGAGTGGGATTCTTCCCTGGAACTTCAGCTGCCCTGAGATGGGCACAGCCTCTGCAGGCATCCAAAGACCTGCAGCAGGAAGAAAGGGAGGTTCCTCCACACTTGATTTATTTCCTTCTTAAAATAAAATGACAAATCCTTTTGAAAGATAAGGTAATTTAGGCTGGAGAAAGCAAGATGGGAGAGGGAAAAGGGATGTTAAGAAAAGCTGGTTTTTGATCTAGGGAAGCTCGTTTACCCGAGCACCCTTTAAGATGATGAACTGTCCTCCTTATAAAAAAAAAATGCCCAAGAGTCTCTCTGACCTTTGGATTATAAATTATATAAGGGAAAACAAATTCCCCAAACTAAAGACATTCTTTTTGTGACCTCTGTTGAACAGCAAAAAAAAAAAAAAAAAAAAAAAAACCCCCANNNAAAAAAAAAAAAAAAACCCACCACCACATTTACCATGAAAAAACTTGTTAGATATGTCAATCTCAAAACTCCTTCAGGAGTACAGCGATTCAATTTGCCACAACTTGTATTTTTTGGTATATGAGATCTAAACAATCTCATATAATTCCAAGTTCCTCTATGAATGGGCACCTCTGAAATAGTGTTTCTCAGTTTGTTTTCTCTGGGGTTCTGCCTAAGGCAGAGTTCAAGGGCAATAAAAATCTGTCAACCTCCTGCCTGACAAGGTACCAGGCTCACTGGTGAAGCAGGGATATGCACCATGGACAGAGTGGTTCCACAACATTTCCCATTTCCTGGGATATTTTGCACAGGTGGAAGTATTTCTCAATGTCAGTGATTAATCTTGGAGTATATAAACTGCTTAAGAAAATGGACACGCATTATACAGATGACAAATCCTGATAAATGACAGAAATTGCTCATATCAGTTAATTTATGCTCTAAGTGACTACAGAATTACAGGTTTGAAGTGGGAACAGGCTGTCAGAGCTCTACAGCCTGTGTTAATGCACATCACACTCAGCCAGAATATCCATTTTTGCCCTTTATCACAGTGTAAAATAAAATAAATAGATTCCTGAATGTCAGCAATATTACAGAGACATTACACACAGAGGCTTTGCCTATTCTGTGTGCCACACAAATTACCTTTATTTCAAGAATCACAAATTCCTTACAATTACCTTCACTTTTACCTTCCAAATGGGACTGAGGTATTTACCTATTTTAGAGGTTAAAAACTTGAAATACAAAGGGTGAAGCAATTTCCTTGAAAATTATGCAGGGAGTCTCCAGCAAAGCACAGAGACCAATTCCACTTGACCACCTCTGTCAAGGGAGAAGGAGATGCACAAACTCATTCCCTTTGGACCCAGATGTGGGGTTTTTGTTTGTTTGGAAGGGGTTTTTGTTGTTGTTTTCTCTTTTCCCCCACAGGGAATCGTCTCCAGGTGCCAAACTGCATCAATTCTGGTGAAGAATCTGGGAGTTTGCAGCAGGGAATGGAAAAGGATCAGGATTTTGAAACTCTTGACTGTAAAGCCCAAATAGCCTTTTACTGGGATTTGTTTCAAAATGTAAATATGTCATCTTGACAAGCTAAGTGATCACAACTCTAAGCCACGCAAAAATTCACTTTCAAAAGCATTCTTCAGAGTTTTAGGAGAGAGAATTTGTCTGTTCTACAGCACCAAACACAACTAAAGCCCACATCAGATCAGGACTGAAAATCACAAATCTCCCAAAACATCACTTCAATGTTTTAAGTATCAGCTCTGGTGAACATTACAGGTCGAAGTACCCTAGATATTGAATTTTTCTACATAAAACAGGCACATTGTAAGAACTGTCAAAACAACTATTACTTTAAAGCACGTTTCAGTCCACTGACTGATATTCAGGAATCATTTTAAGAGCGACAAATACATGGATAGTTTCCATCACAGGAAATCAGACAAAAGTATTAACTAACTTTATGATACACCAATTAGTATGAGATTAAAATACATAAAAACCTCTTTGTCCAAGTAAAAATTTTCCATAAAAATTATAAATAAATAACATTTCAGAATTTAAAGTATTTAAAATCTGTTAAGGAAGATTTGCTCCTCAGTAACTGTAACATCCAACACCCAACAGAAGATGTTTCACACAATTTGCAAGGTTCATGTATCAGAAAGGCTCAACTTCACATTAACCTGTTTTAACTCATCTCCAGCAAGAACTTCAGTGTCTGCCTGAAGAGGGAAAGTTACAGCACTGTAATTTATTTTATTCAACCCTTCAGAAATGACTAGTGATTAAAGACACCAAGACAAGATACGTGGAGGGGACTGATTTCCAAATTATGGGCGTTTTGCATTTATTCAAAACCATTTCTTAGAGCCTTAAGTGAAGTTTTTAAAGAATAAGACACAGAAATTAATCTCCTCATGATTTTGTCCAGACCTTTCAAATATGCTGAAGTATATAAAAACTCCTATCAGAGGAACTTGAATTACTTACAGGAGTAAAAGGGGACAGAAATTAAACATAGGTTAGCACAAAAATTGAAGAAATGTCTATTTTTCCTTTATACTTTTATAGAATATAAATGAGCTTTGGCATATGAGCTACCAACAGACATTGGAGCCAACTCATGCCCTGTTTGTCCTGGAGGGAATGAGAAATGCAGTGCTCAAGCAGCTTTTTCTGGGCCCAGCAATGTTTGAAACCCTACCCTTACATCATTTCCTGTTTGAAAATGTTTTAAAATTGACAAAGAGTCAAGTATTGAAGTCCTGAGAGAGAGATTCCACCTGATCACACAGGGATGCCTGTCTGCATTCCAGAATACACAGAACACACAGCTTCCATGCTTTGCAATAAGGAGAAATCATCGATTATAAAAGCAGCAAATGGAGGAGGAGAACGTTCTGGGACACTCAGGACACAATGCTGAAGGGAGAAACAGCACTCACCTGATGTATGGTTCCATCAATTTCAACAGGAACGATGAAATCAGCATTGCTAATTGGCTAGAAAGAATGACAAGGAAATAATCAGCATTAAAAATAAGATCATCAGAGGGAAAATTTCAGGGGTATAAAAAGGAAGAGTACCTACTTCTGAGGAACAAGTTAATAATCATTATTGACTACACAGACCCACTCTGTGTGTGCTCTTACACAAGTCAGAAGCTCACAGTTGTAATTCCAGATGCTGCACTTCCCTCTTCTCTCCTATTTTTAAGCTTCATAAAATCTAGCACACTTCACTGCTTGAATAACCCCCACTACCACTCAGTGTGGTCATCAGGAAAACACCTACTTGGATAAGCTCTTTCACCCAGTCTTTGTGGATACATGACCACCAAGAAAATCAGCTGTGTACTCCCCAAACTCTGCTCAGGGTCATCCATTAGTAATTAATTAAAAATAAAGACAGTGGTAAAAGCAAAACGTACTGGTTGTACTTGAATCAGCAGCTGCAACAAGACAGGTTGTACAGATAAAGGATTCTAGAGATGCCAATTCCAATCAACCTAATCATGTAAAATTGCATTTTAATTCCAAAAGGAGGAGCAGGCACACTCTGCCCAAGCCCTTGGATCCATTTCTCCAGCCTGTCGAACACAATTCTCAAGACTTACTGTGAAAAACTGCTGGTCAAGCAAAATTGCTTTGCAAAGCAGGAATGTGAACTGCAGACAGTTCAGGAGTACCTAATCTAATCTTGGCTAGACAGCAGGGGCAGTTGGGAACTGGCTGCTGCCAATGTTTACTGCTTCAAGTGGACACCGAACTTAGGTACAGCTCATGCACTATGTCCATTCTAAAAAAACAGCCATGGAAACACGCCTGGCTGAAGCTTGTACCTCATTCCATCATCTGCAGCCTGGAAATGGCTGAGACAGAGCTGCCAAATACAGTTTGAACACGACTGATTAACAGACACTATCTTTCATGGGTAAGAGCCCAGTCTGTAACTGGTGTTACCAAGGCTGGAAAACATCTTTACTCAGCTCTGTGGGATTCACACAGACCTCCCTACCTGGTTTTCTGGATCAGTCAACAGGCTGAGCTCAGAAACCACCAAGAAGATGCTCCTGAAGTATCTGTGGGACTGGAAATGGACTTTAAACCCATTCAGGGGGGCAAAGGGGTGCCAAGAAAGCAGAGAAGCAGCTGAGGTAACAAGACCAAGAAGCAGATCACAAACTGGTGAGTCTGAACAGGTGCTCTGTGAAAAAAATGGTGGGAAAAGAGGATCCTGCAGTATTAACCTGCTAGCATCACTTTGATCCCACTCCCTGGAGAAAACAGATTCTAATTCCACTGTCAAACAACCTTCCTGCCAGGAGAGCAAAATGACCGCAAGAATTTCTGCAGAGGGAAACACCCTCTCTCAGGAGCAAAGAAATAAAGAAGATGGTTTGATCTGACACCTGCAAGTGCTGGGTCTGAGGGCACAGGGGAGGCCACATGGAATTCTCTCATCCTGACCAACCATGATTGGCAACCAGACCTCCAGAGCAGGTGGTGATGGAAAAATCCATCCTCTTGATGACCCCTGTGCTGGTGTGATCTGAAGAATTCCTCAAATACACACAGATAAATCTAGATTTTTCTTATCTGACACTGAGCAATTTCCCCTTTCTGCTCTGGAAAAAGACAGAGGGATGGCTCCCCCTTGCTCCCTGCATGAAGCCCCTCAAAGACACTCTGCAGCTCTAACAGCCACAGAACAGGTACACAAAAAAAGTTCTGATGCTGCACCTTAAAAACAAACCCAAATGAATTGTCAACAAGCCTCAGCCACCAGTTTTTCAGTGGGTGCCAGCTCCCTGCAGACTTTGAAGAGGCTTGCACACACTTGAAGGATTTATATATGCATGACTCCCTTTAGCAAGAGAAATACTCTGCAGCAGCAGCAGAAAAAGAATAGGTCACTGCAAGCTGCTGAGGTTTTGAAATCCACTGATAAAACTACAGCTTTGACAGAATTTAATCCTAACGGGAGCAACTTCAACCAGATGCCAGAGAAAAACCACATTCTGTGTGAGCAACTCTGGGGTTTTTTTAACAAATAAAACTCACCCTCAGACTTTTTAACACTGACCAAACTACTCCCAACTACAAATTTGCTTCCCCCACTTGCACTTCAGGTATTATGTTGCTTTCTTGTTGGCACTGGTGGTAAGGAAAGGAGCATGGACTGGGGTTCTGTGCTCCTCAGGGAGGGAAAAGAGGAGAAAAGTCTGCAGCAATTTGCTGGCTGAAGGTTGGTGGGGCTCTGTGCCTCCAGTGGGAACCACAGAGACAGAGCCAAGAAGGCAATGCATTTCCACTGAACATCTTCAGCTCAGTTAGAACCATTTCTATTTAATAAAAAAACCCCAAAAACTTTCAGCATTTTAAAAGTTCTAAAAGTGTTTCACTGCCAGTTCTGAATAGGACTACATTCCAGGCTTGCATGTGGTTTGATACATTTTATATGAAACCATGTTTACATCTCCTTGATTTAATAATTTATTATTTTTTGCTTCTACGATTGTTTTATGATGGGAACGATAACTATCCTGTCTATCTATTCCTTTTTTACTCTTGCCAAAGAACCCCAAACTTTATTCCTTTAATATGCACCTAACATGAAAGACTGGTACCTCCTTAAAGCTTCACAAATATGCAGGGGCATAAAAAGATGAGAATTACCCTCCTTCAGATGTTGCTGCTTTCATAAAGCACTTTAAATATTCTGCCTCTCTGGTTGTGTCAAAAAAACATGTAATCTGCATTTGAAATACGAAGCCTATTTCATAACAGAATTACGAATTCTAAAATATCAGGTGTTTTAAATAAAGCCTTTTGTACTAAAACTCTCAAATTTATGTATGCTTTTCCAGCTTTTAAGTGGGGACCTGCCTGGTTAGAGCAGACATGTTTTAATGGAAGAAAAAACCCCCAAATACCCCCAAACCCCTACAAACTAAAACACTACAGAAGTAATTTGACTATCCAGGCAGAGCAGGGTGCACACAGGTGTTCAAACCCCTGCTCTGCTGGAATGTATCATTATTTTTGACGGCAATTAATGGTCTTAATTCACCTGAAGAATTTCACTTCATGAAACAAAACCCAAACAGCACCACTGGACAGTGCCAGCCACTAAACAACTGAATTCATTTCCTCCAGCACTTGGTTTTCTCTTACACACCCCCTTATCACAGGGTTTCATATTGAAATAACACCACTGTAGCCCCAAGACTCAAATACTGCAGAAACTCCAACATCTGCCCAACTCTACTGACCTCACGCAAAAAAGGACCAATTTTCTTTCCCTCACACAAAACATTATTCAGTGCCCATCATCAAGTAGAAAAATCTTTTGGTTTTTCTTCAGTATCTACTCAACATCATTTTAATACCCATTAAATATCATTTGAATGAATGGAGGATTAAAAGGAGCCTGCTAAGAAACACTCTGCAAACCTCAGTCCTACAAGAGAGATTTACAACTGTGTCAACCATTAAACATGCAGTTCTTTAAAATGGTTAAAAAAATAATTAAAACCACCTAAACTGAATCTCACTCTGTTTCAAAAGCCAGGAAAAAATCACAGTACAAAATTACCCACAGCACTCAGAAAGCAAACCTGCATTTTTACCTTTCAGGTAACAATAAGCCTAATGCTTCATTTTTATTATATACAATTAGATTTTTAAATTCAGCCTTCCCTTCCTATTTTTGACTCTTGTTTCATTAGGAAGGCATGGCTTCTCCCTTCCCAATCCAGCTGGGGTTTTTATCTCCCTGAAAAGTTCTCTAGTGCAAGCTCAGTCTGCATACACAAGACAAATCTGGCACTGAGGCTGAGAGATTCCTGCACACCACCATAAACTGTTCTATACATCAGGCACAATAAAGACAGAGAAAAACTTCTTCATTTCAGTTTGAGGCACAGGAATATTTGTTCTAGTATCTCCATATAAGGTTTTCTTTAAGTCAACAAAGAGAGGCTGCTGCCAAGTTCTAACCACAACACGAATTACAAGTTTGCTTTTTAAATACTGGCAACTAACAAGCGAAGGATTAAAAAGTGGAGTTGATGCTTGCAGTGAAAAATGGAGTACAACCACCTAGAAGACTGTAAGGGTGGTTAGTCTTGTTTGGTAGCAGTAAGGTAACATTATTAATTCTTATAAATTCTCCAATCAATGTATAAAATCAGCAGACACTTCATCAGTATTAGATGTATTAATCAGAAATGCTATCAGCACCCTGAGCCATTTTAGACTATTTGTATTCCTGAAGTCTCCTAATTTCAGCCCTACTTAAACAATAGAAAAAACACCAGTACTTTCACCCCATGCTGAACTCTGAAGGGTTATAGAAGTTGCTCCTTGAAGGTGACTGACTCATCAGCAACAACTAAATGGTATTTGCTTTCCTGCCCTGAAAACTAAACACTTAAAAACACTTACTGTGATCAGGACAGAAGCCTGACCTGGAAAACATCTTCAGATGTTTCAAGAAGAGCCAGCACTGGTGCCCAAAATCTCCTGGTTTAAGGCACATCTAACCTAGCATAAAGCTGTGCTGATTCTCCACTCTCCTACACTAACTAAGGCATCATTTAAACTGAAAAAACAAACCCTTATTTTCAAGGCAACAAATTTTGTACCTGTTCAAAACACAGGTCCTTGGTGGAATATTTAAAGCCAAGAAGTCAATACCTATTCCAGGCCTTGTTGCAGTCAGCATGACTGTCTCAAAAAAATAAAATAAAAACAGCAATCACTGGTGTTACACCCCTGGGAGCTAAATTAGGATGAATAATCATAGGAGAGGCAACGAGGACTCCCAGGCAGAGGCTGTGAGAGGAGTTCAAGTGTTAAGAATCTTAACAGCTCCTCCAGCATTCACTGACAGATTCAAGCTGCAAGAGATCCCTTTTGCATTTACTTACCTTAAATGAACTGTGCACTAAAGTTTCATCTAAATCAATGACCACACACTTCTTCCCATAGTCTGATGCTGTCAGTTCTGGCAGGAGGTATTTAGCTGGTGGCTATAAATAAAAAGAAAAGAGGAAGACAACAAAAAAAAGTAAAACCTCTATGGAAGGGGCACCCTTCTGTCAACATTACTATTCTAGCAATTACTGGGAGCTGGCATACATGACTTGAAATCAAATGCTTTTCTGGGCTCATCCCAAGGACATGTATGGATATTAATGGCTCATGCAATTGCAATACCCATACAAAGACTTTTCTTTTTTAAATTATTTTTCAAATCAGAGACCTGTGTAGAATTACCTCCAAAGCACTGGAAATGAAAATGGTAAAAGATCACCACTAGCTAAAATAAGCAGAAAACCAGGATATTTGATACAACATCTTTTTCCAGTGGCTCTTTTCCCAATGCCTGGTTTTGGCTGCTGTTGTTATCCCACTTCCAGTCAATGCCATTTCCAGCCATAACAGGCTGATGGACATTTACACAAATCATTATTTCTGTTTGCCACGAAAAATGCTGAAATGGAGCAATCCATCCTGATGGAATACACCATTACTAATTTAATCTTCCAGGACATGTCTTCACTCTAGTTTTTACCACTTACAAGGGTGGTGATCAACTTCCACATGAATTATGCTCCCAGTCAAGGTATTAAAACTGCAGTGAAGAACCTGAACTGGGCTCTTCTACAGCACAATGCCCTTACTCAAAATGGCACCAATCCCATGAACTGACAATTTTTCTGGAAGCAATGCAGACAGTGCCATGTTCTTTGGAGCATTTCCCACTTCAACACCCCAGTTTGCAATAAAAATAAGTTACTTTAGATTTTGGTACTGGATACTTTCTGCAGTCACAGGAACAGGAGAGAACGCTTCCATTTGGGAGCTGAAACAACTGCTGCCACTCAGAGAGGGTATTTTTTATGAAGGAAAAGGATTAGCTTTATAGAAAAGTATGAACAGGGAGAAGGCCAAGACTGAGAGGAAATGAAATTATTTTAGACTTGGATACACAATTCTAACTCCATTCTTTTCCTATCTTTTTATCTGTTCGCTGTCGCTCTGGTGAAGATTCATCATCTGTCAAAGGTTTCTTCTTTTCAATGGCCCTTCATAGAGGTGCTTGCAGAGGTCTGAGGGCACCCCTGTGCAGGCAGGGGTGACACAGGTGAGGGAGGCACCTCTGGACACCCTCCAGCAGCCAGGACAGATGATCAACCACTGGCTGAACTCAAGTGTCACCTTGATAGATACTGGCCAATAGTGCCTAATAAGCCCTTGTTTAAACAAAGCACCTAAGAAATCAGATTCTGGACTTAATAAAATTAAGTGTTTTTAGCTAAAGCAAGAGTTCTTGGGGTATTTTAGGAGTGTTCACTGGAATTGATTTAGTTCCCTACAAAGAACATCGACAACAGTTCCCTCAGCCACCAAACTGGAAGCTGCCTTGCCTACAAACCACTTGTCTCAGTGCATTTCCTCTCAGCACACATCTGAAAACGACCTGCAAATTAAAACAGCTTCTGCCTAATGCCTGCAAAGGCTCCATCCATCACAGCCACCTAACCAGGCTGAAATTTATACAACACCCTATCTAGGTTAGGGACAGTCCCACAGCTGCTTCAGCTCCACCTCTGCTTGTTGGCAATTAGGACCAGACCTAAAGAATTTTGGTTTCTCTCTCCTATTCAAAGCCTAAAAGGTATTTAGCACCCCACCTCAATTTTTCATATTAAGAAGGATCCAAACTTGCCACCTAAATAAACTAAAAGCTTACTGAAAGAAAAATCCAACCCATTTAGACAATCTTCAGAACCTATGTTCCAATACTTCTTGTCTTTGAAGATGAAAAAAGGGTAGGAACATCCCAAAAAACCTTAAACATACTTTAAAAAAAAAAAAAAAGTTCAGTTTATTATTGTACTCAAAACTCTTTATCTCCTTTGAATTTTTGACAACATTAATCTGTACAAGCAGTTCAAAGCCAGAAATTCGTTCAGCTATGTGAATTCTTTATCAAACTGAAAATATCTATATCTATGAAAAACATATGGAAACAGATATTCTTCCATATAAAAATATGCATATGGAAAATATGGGCACTGTCTTACCACAGATACCTTTAGCTTTTTAGCTGGAAACTGCTGAATTTGTCATCAAGAAAAGGATGGACACACACCAAGGACCAAAAAATGCAAGAACTTTTATCTCTGAGAACCCAAATTCCCTGACTGCACAGTGAGGCAACCTGCGACTGGTTTTTTCACCCAGCTGCACCTCTTCTTTCTCAAAAGAAGTGGCTGGGAGAGGCACAATTTACCTGTGGTATTCTATGCAGAGGTGCTGGTTACTGCTAGAGTTTCTCTCCCTTTTTTACAGTCTTGCTTTAGGGGACCACGTGCAATTACTGACCCAGCTTGATCTAACAAGGGCACAACCAAAAGCTCCTACAAGCTTTGGCATCTTGAGTTCAATCTGACGTGGAACTTAAGGAAGCAAGATGTTTGAAGATCAGAAGAAATAAATTTTCCATTTCACAAACTGCAATTCTGTTGCCCTCGACTGTGAAAACATTCACCCTCTGATAATATAACAGGGACAAGGATATTATTCTGAAGCTGAAGTCACTACAAGTTGTGAGGCTGCTAAATAACTGGTGTAGGACTTGGGAGCAAGGGTGGCATTTTTGAGGCTTTTAGGAACTTGAAAGGATTTGTATGCAAAGTATCAGCCCGTTTATTTTGCTGTTCAAGCTTTCTGATCTAAAGCAATTTCCACCTGTCAAGGGTAGCAAAGCTTTTAGGCAGAAACAAGCATTACTCAACATTGCGTTTTAATTTTCTCACTAATGGAGACATACCCAAGAAGTGTTCTAAATACCAGAATTCCATCACAGTTAACAGTGAATAGTTACGGAACGTTGATAATTTATTTTTATTTTTACACATATCAGCTTTAAAGACATCTGAGATAATTAAGAATATTTAACTGTGGCTAACAGCAACTCGTATTTACTATGCAACACTCCCCGAAAGGCTGCAGACTTCCACAAAACTCAGCAGAAAAATAACACGTGGTATCTCACTGGCTTGGTCTTCAATTCCAACAAGACACACACTGTATACAAGTTAAACTAGTCACTGTTTGGGATTTATGCATTCCAGCCAGGTCTCGTGGCTGATCAGCTCAACAGACCTTGTAGTGAAACGACTGCTGCACTGCTTCAGTCCCGTGGAAATAGTATATTCCCTAAGAAAAAAAAAAAAAAAAGGGGATGGTGGCGGCAAGAGAACAGGACTTTTGGTTGAAGCATAAACAGCTGGTCAACACAAATCTTGCAGAAATTCACTGTATAGAACAATCATCAGCTCTCCTCCCTGTAGGCCTGTATTTCCCACAGAGACAAGTATCAGAATTAATAAGCCCTTTTTTTTCTCTCTCTCTATACTGGCAATGTTGTCAAGCCTAAGAACAGCACATTAATTTACTGTTCGTGTCCTCCTCAGCTCCCACTTTGGGCTGCACTCTGCAGGGCTAACAGCTTCTCCCAGCAGTTATGTGCAGAAATACTCTTACAGAGGATAAATGATTGCTACTTAAAACACAGCTGCCAGAAGATGCCAGCTCCTCTTGTGGAACAGGCAGTTCCCAAAATTTCTTCTAGAAAAAGTTGTAACAAGGAATTATCTAATGTAGGTGAGGACAAGTGAAAAAAAACCCCCAATATCCCTGTGCTAAGATTTAACTTCTGCAGGGATTCTGAGGGATAATTTTGATACCACTCGTTAACAGTGGAATTTTAAGCTGAAATGGACACTCCAACTCATTTAAGAGTTGTTTAAGAGAAGTTTAACAGCATCTCATTTAAGATAATTGCACGAGTGTGGCTTTGTATTTCCATCTACCTCTTCATTCAAAAGAATATAAAACAGTGAAGCTGCTATGGGTCTACTTTGATTTGGGGGTTGGAACGAGATAATCTTTTAAAGTTCCTTCCAACCCAAACCATTGTATGATTCTATTTCTCTACCACACTCCTTTCCAAACAAACTTGAGAAAAATCCATGAAAACACTGGCATTCTGAGCTGCATTTAATAGGTTTTTAATTAGGTCTACCAAAATGTCAAATCAGGTCTATCAAGGCAATGTTTTGGGTTTGCCTTTTTTAAAATTTTTGTTTATTTCAGCCCTAAAAATAAATAATTTTGCAGTATTAGGAAAATAATCAATTATGCTGCTGTTTAATCTATGGCTTATCAGGAAACAGTTTCAAAAATGAGATACAAACAGGATAAAATTCATTTTGTAAAAAAACCCCAAACTAATGCTACTTCTATTTTCTGAAGAACCTAACTTGAAGCTGGAATATTTTTTGTTTAGCAGTTATCTTTATCAATAATCAAGTGAAAATTTGTATTAAGTCAAGCTTTTAAATTCAGTGCAATTAATACAGGACAAATCTGATTGAGCAGAAGATCCATTTCACTGAACTGCACACATAAATGCAAATAAAAGCAATGCACAACGCACATAAAGCAATGGAAGCTTTCAAACAGGTGACCTCAGCACACTGCCAGGTTTAATACACAATAAAAAGCACAATAAAGCTCCAGAAATCCTCATATTTTGACTGGAGGCTTCAATTTGAAAGTGGGGAGTGGGCAGAGCTCTTTTTAGAGTCACTCAGGAATTCTCTAAACACTTGAAGTGATGACATTTGCAAGGAGCCCTGTAAAAAGTAAATGTCCACTTAATTGTGACCAAGCTCACTCTGGGTCTGTTTAGATTTTTCTCCTGGTTTGTACAAGATGTGCAGTTCACACAGCCCAGTTCTCATCCCCAAGTAGCAGAGCATCAACAATTTCTGCCTTAATGGGCCTGAAACACACAATTAAAGTTGTCTTGGAGCAAACCTTTGGGCTCCAGCCCTCAGGACCAACACCCCTCCTAAGACCAGCAGAGCAACACTTTAATTTTAGGATTTTTTCCTAACATAACGCTGCATTTTCTTTCCTAGCACCTTCTCCATGTGCAGCTCCCTCGTGCCTTTATTTAGATGATTACACAGTGCTGCTGGCTGGTTCCTGAGAGCCAGCAGCACTTTGATACTGGGGAGTAAATGTCACACCAGTGCCCGAGGGCGATGGTTGCCTGACAACACTCCTGTGTCCTGCTGCAAGAAGAAGCATCAGATGGCACTGGGGAAGGGGAAGGAGTGTTTAAAGTCACCTGCTCACTCAGAACTCTACGTCATGACTGCAGAGATAAGTTAATTTTACTGCCTTGTTAGTGCTGGGAATATGTGTCTGCAAAATTACAGCTGAGCTTAAAATACAAAAAAAAAAGAAGAGGAAAAAAAAGAGGTATCCCTTCTTGAATAATTTATTTTCCTACCATTGCCCAAATCTAACAGAGCAGTGCTTTAACATTGCAAAGACAGTGTCCTAACAAAGCATCTAATTTAATTTCTGTACCTGTCAAAGCTATACTCATTTATCCTTCCAAAATTTTGTTCTGTTTGAATTCTTAATCTCTTAGTACCTACAGTCACTCTTGGGAAAGGTTTTTATTCCAGGTCAGAGCACAGCCAGAACACGTTTCATGTTCAAATAATTCCTAGTGGAGCAACTACAGGCACCTAACAGAATTCAGCAGATATGTAAAAAAGAAAAGTAGTTTGGAAATCAGTATTTTCTGATTTAAACCTGAAGTTTTCTATTCCTAGACTTGCAGAAATACAAATCACATGCATGCCCATGCCTGTCTGCATACACACCATGCATGAGCCATATCAGAAATAACAGGTAAGCAATGAAGAGGAATTTCCAACAGTTCTCAAACCCAAGAAAAGCTGTTGGAAGAGGGAAGATCTGCACAGTCACAGGGATCTCCTGGCACTGTTGCTCTGCAGCACAGACAGGGGGTTTCTTACAGGAGGTTTTGTAATGCTGGGCTACGTGAGAAGGAAGGGAAAGAAGAAAAAGAATGGCATCTTGGGGAATATCCAGGTCTTTAAAGGCTACCAAATATCTCAAACAAGAGGGCTGGGTCACGATCTCCACACATCAGCACTGCTATTTTCTGGGAAACTCTGCAGTGATGAAGCACTGTAAACAGCAAAGGAGCTCAAAAAAAAAAAAGTATTTTCAGCTTTACAAAGCCTAAGCCTTCATCCTCGTAAAAAAAAGAGCAGCTTTTTGACCAAAAACGGTGAAAACTAATTAAATTAAAAGCTTCAGTTTGAAGGACTTTGGTTTTTTTCTTCCTTTTATTTAGCTTTGAAAAATAATTCAGATGCCAAACAGCATTCCAAGTTTAATCCAGGGAAGATAAACAGAAATATTAAGGCCCATAAAGCAGCAGCTGATACCAAGAGCATCATCTCAAACAAGTGCAGTAACGAGCAACAGTCAGCGTGCCCTGTTTTCTTAATGTGACTTATTTCAAATAAATTATGCAGTTTCCAACTCTTCTTTTCAACTGGAATATAGGGGGAAATGAGAGGAAAAGGTTTTTGTAACTGTGTCTCACATAGTGATGATGAGTCACCTTTTGCCTCTATTAAAATAAGTAACTTCAAGACTACTTCACTTGTTTTCAAAATGCTAAAAATTCAGACGGAACCCAGATAAAACCCAAACTCTTCTTTCAGTCCCTGTAGAACACATGCAGTTCAGTTCACCTCTGGGGATACAACATTACAGACAGAACATAAAAATCCTTTTGTTAACATGCAACACAAAACAGACCTGTTAGACTGCAACATAAAATGAATCAAAGCAAAAGTCATGAAAATTATTAAAAGAAAAAGGGATAAAAATACATACACTTGGTATAGGCATGACCTGCATCTGGTCACCCTGGGGAAAAAGAAAACAAAAAATCACTGTAAGGGTAATGGCTTTTAAAGGGTAGAACAAAGGTCTGGAGCAGTAAATGTAGCACTCAAACATTTTAAACCAAAAGTTCAAAGTATTCAAGAAACCAGGGTAAAAAAAAAATAAAAACAGGATTTTGCATTTTAGTTGCTGAAATGATCTGTTAGTATACTGGCATTTATGATTTTTAGGAGACTGGACTGATAAAACCCATGCTATGATTAATAAGAGATGGCAATAAGAAAGTACCTGTATTTACTGGAACTTTTTCAGCTTTAAGATCCACTAATGGGTATATTTGTCAATTTTCACTGCAGCAACAAGAGGCTGAGCCAGACCCTGGCAGCAGAGCAGAAGCCCACTCCTTGAACTCAACTTCATTTGAGACAACTGACTTGAAAAAGCAGCATTTTCACTTAGGCAACGGCAAAAAAGTCCGAGAAGGACATGATGATGATAAACTAATCCAAGAAATCCCACTTTTTTCCCCCCAAAAAGAAGCAGCAGTAGCAGTGCTGTTCCCATGGTGTCACTTTTGCACTGCACTTGGGAGAAGGCAGCAAAGTCTTGGCCACCTTGACCTTTCCTTCTCATCCCTGGACATCCAGAAACAAGGACAGCTCCAAAATGGACAAAAGCTTGGCCACAGGGGCGCTCAAATTTGTCAGAGATTTTTGAAGCTGGAACTCTGTTTTCTCATCTTTCTAAGCCTTCAAAACCAACTTTGTTTTCTGGTGGGCACAGCACATAAAAAAGGAAGCTGATCCTTCTAGCATAGATGTTGCTTGGGTAGACGATTTTATTCTTTAACATTTGGACAACATGGGCTCTGATCTCCAGCAGAGGAGCCATTGAAAGGGCTGTTTTCAACACCAGAACAGCCTCTTCCAGCTGAAGAAGCCTCCCGCTTATTTGTTTTCAAGTCTACCAGTGTTGACATATCACTGACAAACAGAAATAATTCAGTATTATTTTTAAAGCGCTCTTTTTTAATGCTGCTCGGCAGAAATTTTTACTGAAGTTTGCCCAAAATCCTGAGAAGCTGAAGGAGCAACTAGACAGCAGCAGCTACCGTGAACTATCAAAAACTTGGCTCTGGTAAAAAGTACCTGATTTCTAGAAAAACATACACACACAAAAGCTGGTAAGAATCCAAGTTCTCCTCAGGGTAATAGCAATAAGAAAAGAAAAAAACTATAAATTCAGTACGTTAATGTCCTGTAAGTGGAACGATCTTTCATGGGAACCCAAAACCAAAGTTGCTAAAGGACTTGCATTTCTGTTTGCCTATTTTTTCTCACAGAATTTCTTGATTTAAATTTAAAAAAAAAAAAAGGGGGGAAACAAGCAAATTTCTTAAGAGGAACCCTGGAAATACCTATGCAAAAATCAAAATAGTAATGAGAGTGATGAGAACAGGAAAAACAAGCAGAAAGAGAACTGCAAGTGTCTCCTGGGAAAGGAAAAGTGTTCATGAACAGGCAAATGCTTTTTAAAAACAGGACTGCTCTGGGAAACTCCTTACAAGTGTCCTGCCTCATTTCCTAATGCCTTGGAACAGGAAGGGAAATGGGTCATAACAGCATCGTTTGAAAGAGATGACGGACGACCGCATTTATTGAAGGCTTTCCACGAGCTCCTGATGTTGGTAAGAGAACAAAGCTGTTCCTAGAATGCCAAAATTACCCTATTGTATCCCTAAGACAACCCAGGAACTGATTTGTCCCCAGCCATTGAAACCACGTGGTTGTTTTTTTCATGGGTTTTATTTTTTCCACGCTATATACAGATGGAATGATAAATCCTATCTTTTCCTTTAAGGTACATAATTTTTAGTTTGGAACAACAATTTCCAGCACTGTGTTGCTCACTAATGCTCTCTATGGTCATGTGTGGGCTCAACGAGCATCAAGTGACAGGCCACACTATTTTGCTTTTTTTCAGAACAGTCTGTATTCAAAGGTAAGGAGCTGTTTCACTTTAGAGAAGAAGCTGACCAAAATAACAGATTTATCCTATTAGTTTCTTCAGCACAAAGCTTACTCTAGACCATGATAGGTTCTTTAAAAGCAGTAGTACAGTTATTATTTAACACTTCAGTGATTTGACAAAACCCCCAAGCTCTGTCTTGTAGTACAGAGGACTTTTTAGGAGGCAAAGAAGGTCAGAATGAGTGAGCAAACAGAGAACAAACATTAACTATGGAGAGGGAATTTTGTTCTCTAAATAAACCTTCCATACCACATGTTGATGGTGACCAACAGAACCAAACATGTGGAATTTTCTTGCTCTGATCAGTGAAGGTTACGCAGGAGAAAAAGTACAATGATTTACATTAATCTCAATTATCTTCCTGCACGTTGGAGAGTGATTTCCACGTCTGCTCAGAAAGCCTGTCATTAATGGTGTGCTCATCAAAGAGCCCAGGCTCCTGCTGCTCCTCGAGGTCTCCAGCACGAAGCAGATGCTACTTTGACCTCAAGAACGTGCTCCCTACAAGCTGTTTTTCTCATTTTGCTGGGCCATGTTCATGTGGGACAGAGAGAAGATGTTTTTTCTTGTACTGTGTTATAAATAGAGATCCCTGAAGCAGACAAGAGTGATGGAGACACGACCACAGGACATCTTCACAGCTTTCCAGCATCACCTGGGAGATGATGGCATTGTGCAGTGGGGACAAGGAACCCTAACTTTTGGAGTGAGGTGGAAATTCAGCGACAGGGAAAGCAGAGGGAGCAACTGCTGCCCCCAGAAAAAAACCTCCTCCTAATTCTGTCTCCCTCCCTGTTGAGTGTGGATCAAGAGCTTCTCCTCTAACCCAGCAAGTATAAAAATCCCTCTCCTCATTCATGCTTCATCTCATTAACAGGAGCCATCTGCCTGATCTGGATCTCGCTGTGAAACAAAAGCAAGGATGACTCCAGTGGAAGTGGGGTGGGAGGGAAATGGCAAAGTGCCCACAGACTTGTCAGGGCTCCCTCACCCACCACGACTGAAAGCAAAGGGGAGAAAGAGTTTGCATCTAGCTTTTCTCACCTTCTCTCTCTTGACTCCCCCTTCCAGCCTGAATGAATGAAGTCTGTATCTACAAACACCTCAAAAGTCAGGTAACAAACTTATCCAGAAGAAAAAACTAACATCCAGAAAATACAAAAATTGAGCCAAGTTGCTGACTGAAGAACGAAAATGGAGATTTGAATTTATCCTGAAGAAAACAAAACACAATTCCCTCTCCCAACACTCTTAACCAAAAAAAATATAAAAGTGGCTGGAAGGTGTTGGGGAGCTGACTGCTGCTGAGGAGGCAGGAAAAAATTAACCAAGGAGTTCATGAGGCTGAACATTGTGTGCTCCCAGTGACACATCTGGCTCAGCATCCGAGCTGCAGGCAGGCTGATATACCCATTGTCACAGAAATCACATCTTACAGTGCATCTTCGTGCTGTGCTGAATAGCTGCTGCATTTGAAGGAGAACAAATATGCCACAGTTTCAGTAAATACAAGTTATTATTGAAAAAAATGTTGTATTGGAACTTCAAGAGACAGAACGGACCATTCATTACCAGTATTAGAGTCACACTTGGACAAGCAGCTGCTCTGTGAGTAGAAGGTTTAAAAGTGAACTCAATACTTTAAAGAAGTTTTTGGGCTTTTTTCCCCCCTCCCCACTTACAGAATAGAATTCAGCACTGAAAATAACTGTTTAACCAAAACCACGCTCAGTTTGGTGTTTCTTCCAACCCCATGAAGAAGTGACATAACACCTGACATGTGAAGCATCACCAAGTCACATCATGAAGCATTGAATAATCTGAAGCACCAATTTCATTTTTTTCTACTAAAGCCAAATAATAATAACAATAAAAATTGTATCACACATCACAATTACTCAAAACAAAATTTCAGTACTGTGTATTCAATTACTTTATAAAATACTCTTCCCCCGCTTTCCCTCCTTTTGAACAGGTCAGCATTTACAAAAATCAAGATTCCTAATTAGAAAGAAGTTGGCTTATCACATCAGCTTCAGAATATGCCAGAAGCAACACAGAACACTGAATTCCAGTGAAACCAGCAGAGACTTCCCCCATTCCTTTCCTTCCTCTGAAGTCTTTATCACCAGTTTTCATGTACCAACTCCACTGAACAGTAAAGACATAAGGAAAGCACATCCAAGCCATTTTATACTCATTTCTAGTGCTAACTGCTTGACATTAGTGTGCAATTTTCCTTGTCCATGTTTCAAGGAAAGGGTCACAACACATGGAACTGACTGGGCCTGGCCAGAAGTGAATCGTGGTGTGATAAATAATTAATCAAACATAAAAGAGAAAGCAAATTTAACTAAGTGACCATGTGAGCAACAGCTAAACAGAATTGAACCAATTCCAACCTGGCAGTGAAACTAATGCAAAAAAGAGCTTTAATGAAACAACAGAGGAATTTAAGCAGTGGGTTGTCAGGTTTTATTTTCTTTCCTGAGAGGCAATTTTGTCACTCCTGGACATTTCATTTCACCAATTTAGAATCCAAGGCCCACTGTTGCTTCCCCCACCCTACTTATTTCTGAATCTAGACAAGATGCTCAGTGTAACTCCACCAAATTCAAGCAGCCTGCACAGCTCTGAAACAGCTCTCCTGGTAAAAATCACCAGCCTGACAGTGTAACAATATTCAAACATTCAAGTCTTCAGTGCTCTTTTTATTTCTTTAGAAAAATTTCCCACTTACACTGTGTTAGCACTCAAAAGAAAAGCAGCATAAACACATGTAGAGCCTATTAATCTTTAACACTGCGATTAAAATAGCAATGTCACAGACTTATTTGACCTCAAGAACCACCTAAAAGTTTATCTATGTTGATTTCTTCTAAAAAGATATGAATATCTGAGTGCCTTTCATTCAATTGAAGAAAACGCTCTTCAATTAAACTCTCTTCAACATATTCTTTGAAGTTTTTTAGTCTCCTAAGTTTTGATCTGGCAGTTTTAGGAATGATGTGATTTGTGTCCTGGTCATGTGTACAAGTACTGCACAACTCCAAAACTGCTCACTGAGGCAGCAGAGAGTGAGGATGAAAACTTGTGTGAACACACATGCAACCTCTCAAGGCGTAAGATATATTTAGAAAATAATTCTTTTGCAAAATGCAATCTGGAAACACTGACTCCAGACCATTTTAACTCATGTTTTTCTACAGAAAAAACAAACTTGGCTTCATGTTTTAATTTCTACTGCACTCCCATTTTCTCTCAGCAGTAGTTTTGCCAGTAGCCTCACTTCTGCCTCCTTTCCATTCCCCAGCATAGTGGAAATTTTAGTAGCTTCCTATCCCTTTTTTTTTTTTCCTCTGATGAATGTGTGCATACATGCTACACACTACTCAGCTTTCCCTTCAGCACATCCAGGCTACATTTCCCTCACTTCACTCGAAATGTACCTTGGCTAGCAGAAGAAGTCTAAAAATACATGCACAATCCCTCCTCTTGGCAGGATTTTCAGTGCATTTTACCTCTGCGTGAGCAGTTTCAGCAGGAACTGTTACAGTTCAGACTTTACCTCCACACGTACTCGAAATCTCCATCACTTTCATCTGCTCCCCTTCCCTCTCTCCCACCAAACAGTTCCTTGCTCTTTCTCCTGAGCTTTTCAGAATTCAAACACAACCAGCAAAATTCAAACCAGAATAAAACAGACTGGACAAGGGAAGTAAGGAATCAGCTGCATCAGACATGAAAAATTGGGTGAAAAGCAGAAGGGTAAAAAGCCCATAGAGAAATCTCCATTTCTGCCATTATTTCCCACCATGGATTCACCTGTATTTGCAATCTCAAAGTCCTGGAAACTGTATGGAAAGCTTGGCATTCCTATATTTGCCATATTGAACTGAAATTCTTCAGTTCATAACACAAATGCTCTCAGTGTTATCAGATTTATAAAGAACATATAAATTTGTGTTGTGATGTTTGTATTCTATCTGTATTTGTATCTAAAATCTCCATCCATTCATTTAACTCATTAAACAAAATAACCTGGAAAAATGGCCAAAAGCTGCTATCTCTGGACTCAGCATGTATTAAATAAAAGTGGTCTGCTTAGGAAAAAAGGTCCAAATAACAATGGTTCTTTTGATTTGTTTTTATGTCACTAAAAACCCTTTAAAGCGATATTCAGAAGGTTTCACTATGTTCCAGTGGACACATTTTAACCCTCCTGTAATCAGGAAAGGGAACCAAAGCTGGAGACAACTCAGCAGCCGAAATTTTATGGGAAGTCTCCATTTTTTAAAAGTGTCTTAGTCGGGTTTTAAATGTTGGTTGCTTATAAAATGTAAACTGCCAACACCCTTAACAGAAACATTAGTTTTATATTACAGATGAACAGACAATATTAGCAATCCACCATCAAACCAGTAATTCTTTTTTGCAACTCACAGCTGTTCCCCACGAGGGAAACCTGTTAGGACAAAACTCTGTAAGCAGAATTAAGCCTCGCTTACAAAAGACCCACATGACAGCAAAATGAAACAAAATCCTGACCTTCTGAAGTCCTCCATTCTCCTCCACCAAAGGAGGCAGAGCACTGGTGCTGTTGGTAGATGGTGGCTCGACATTGTAGTCACGAAAGCAGCAGAATAAGGTGCTAAAGATACTTCGACTCCTTTGCTTCTTCAAGCTGATATTACATTGGGACACTGGGGAAAAAAAAAACACACAGCAGAACAATAAATTCATGTGGTACAGACCTGGTTTTCTAGACCACAACAACTGAACTGAAGATGTATGGTTCTTATGCTCACAAATCTTTATCAAGTGTTAACATTACAGATATTTTCCAGCATACTGAGACCCTTTTTCTTCTGTTTCAACTCAATTTTTTCCCTTGTCAGACTCATACAGTGACATCCTGGAACCAGCCTGGAACTGCATAAACACACTGAGACAACACAGAGAGTTTTCCAAATAACATCCAAGGTGGATACTGCAATTACACAAAATAACTCGCTGCTAAAATGTGTCTCTGGACTGAGGAAGCAAAGAGATCTGAACACTAGAGATGTACCAAATGCCTACTGCAGAGTTTCTACACATCTACACAATCACGTGTGGAACACTTAAAAGCCCTGCAGGGGCCAGGAAAAGCTCTGAGATGTTTCTGAGTTTCCTCTGTTACTGCTTGACAGCATTGCTGGAGGACAGAAGACACAACATAGAGGCTACAGGAACAAGGGTGGTACTAAAGAAACAGGAGCCCTGGCCTTGATTTCCAACTTGCTTATTGGTCTACCAGGATAAAAATAACCCTAAAGTGGTAAAAAATTACATACAGCTGAATGAAAGCAAGTGTAGCATTTCTAAAGAATGAAAACTGTAGTTAAAAGCAATAGTTTAGAGAAAAGAAATGCACGTAAGACATCCAGAGATTTCCCCTAAGAAAGAAGTCTTGAACACACATTAAAATAGAATAGAATAAAATAAAAGTTAGTGAAAAGGTTTAGAACGTTTTAAGTAACACTTGATTTGTTCACCAACTATTTTAATTATCTATGGTCATGTTTCTAGATAATGCTTATTTAGAACTATTTGTTTCCTATGTCGGATAGGAAACCAAACACTCCCTCATTCCAAAGCTACAGGTAAGTGAAATTCTTAGTAAATCCCATCACGCACATCAAAATGTAATTCCCCATATTTCTTCCCCTCACAGATCATTAGGGAATTTCCACACACATCCACCTTCCTTCCTGACAGTACAAATGCATCCAGTGCCACCAAGGAGATCAGCCACAGAAATACAAGTAACACAATTATTAACATGTAAAGAAAACTGCAGTGGAAGAAGAGTTGTGCATGGAATGGAACAGATCTCCCTGGAAAACCTGAGGGATTCCATCTCGCTCTGAAGGTGTGCAAGTCCCCATCTGTGCTTTGACAAGAAAGACAGAAAAGCAGTGAATGCCCCATCCCTGGAAGTGTCCAAGGTCAGGTTGGATGGGGCTTGGAACAACCTGGGATGGTGGAAGGTGTCCCTGACATGGCAGGGGGTGGAACTGGATGAGCTTTAAGGTCCCTTCCAACCCAAATAATTTTACGATTCTATAATTTCCATATTTGCCAAAATACTTTTCCACTTTAAGCTGGTGAGCAATGCCCAGGTTCAGTTATTAATTGCTATTAAGAGCAAAGTGTACCAATACCAAAAACTAAATGCATTTATAGACTTCCACCAATTAAAAAAGTGCTCAGATAACAGGATAAAGTCAGACCTGAGCAGAGATTTGCGTGCTTAAGAAGTGTTTCATTACTTTAAAAGACATCTGTAAACTGAAACCAATCCAACACCACTTATCAATACTCCAGTTAAACAGAAAACACATGCAGAACTCTGGCCACCAGTGCTACAAGTTACAGTGAAAGACTCATTCTCAAAATGTCATATTCTGTTTGCAACAACACAGTTTTAGAAATCCCCAAAGGATACCTGGGCAGTTGGGAAGGACATTTTCAAAGCACTCAGAAAAAATGGTATTGCAAGCACAAGCAAGTTAGCTGCAATATAATCCTGGCAAAGAGAACTCCTTTCCGACATTAAAAATTGAAATATGCTGAAATTAGAACGGGAAGAACAATGCTGTGTGTCCTGCTGCCTACAGCTACTGCCACAGAAACCTTCCTAATAATTTCTGCTTTGTTTTCAGCCTCTACTTAAAAATATAAGGGCAAATTATCTCATTTGAATGCAGGTATCAATTACAGCAGTGTGTTAAAAATTCCTAACTCGCAGCCTCGGCTGCACAACAGATCAATGGGAACACCAAAACCATTTCAGAACTAATACTTGTATCTTCTCTACTTACTATAGAAAGAGACAGTAAATTGTCTAAATAAACATACAAAAATCTCTAGACAAAAAATACTGATTGGTCCAAACCTTCTAAGAACACTTGGATCCAATCATACATTTGAAATCTGGCCACTCCCTTTCAATTACTGAAACATTTTACTAGGAAAAATAATCCTTCATGTTGGTTTTTAGTCTTGACAACTCTGCCATTCATAACACAGTGCTGTTTCAAACAGGTCTTTCCACTAATTTAGATGTTATTTTAAATGGATTTTCTTTAACAAGCTATTACAGAGGCTTTACAGTGACTTAGTAAATGATAATTTTGGATGCAGTAAGGAACAGAAGTTCTCAGGTGGCTTTATGTGCTGTGTTACATTAAAATACAAGTACTGCATACACAGAAAATACCTGCACCCTATCTCATTTTTAGCAACTTTGACAGTGTTGTCCATCATGGAAAATAGTTTCTCCTTCCTTAGTTACCCTGAACCACCTGCAATCCATGTGCTGTTTGTTGGATTTGCTTTCCTTGAAGCAGTGACAGCACAAATAGAACAACTGTAAAGGTGCAAAGAAGCATTGCTGTCGAATGACTAACACAAATTTAGGTATTCTGGATGGCAGCAAATTTTAAAGAGAAAAAACTGCTGAGGACAAAACCTGGCATTCCTTAAAAGCTCACAGGTGAGACCAGGCAGTAACAATAATGGAAGGGTAAAGTGAGTTCTCCAAACTGCAAGCCTGAGCGGCATCCAGCACGTGGAATTTAGGGAACATTTTCTTTCCCCTCCTCCACCTTTTGGAAGTTACAACCTCAATTTGTGGAGCTGATTTCCTACACACTAAACCATCATTACCCCACCACACTGAACGCTGAGGACAATTTCACTTCACAGATTTTACATCCCCAAACCCTGCACCTGGAACATGTTAACACTGTCTCCCAAAAAAGCCCAGGCAGAACAACTCCACAACATGAAAATACATCCTCTGTGAAAGCAGAGAAGACTGAGAGCAGCAGGTGTCTGCAGGAGAGCTGAAGAAAGGATCAGGGTGAGGCTGGGGAGATGCTTTCCCCTCCTACCACCCCAGGTTCACTCCAAGTGCAGTTTAGGATCTCCCCACCTGAACACACCAAATGTGTGTGTAATAATCCTCAACAAATTCTTCTTTCATGGCTTTGCCCCACTTTTTGAACCTACACCGACTTTTAGAGCCCAAAGTATTGTGTGGCAGGAAGGTCCACAGCTCAGCCAGAGTTCAGCTGTTTCAGAACTCTGAGCATCCTTCTTTCTTACCTTTCTGCAGTCCCTAGTTTGTATTTTTGAAGCAGGAAGAGAAGGACTGGAAGCACACACAATATCCAGGATGAAAGGAAGAAATTCCACCATGAATTTATACACCCACGCAATGCTTTGTTCTCTTGCTTTTCTATTAATTCCTCAAATCTTACTTGAGGTTTACAACAAGTCAGCGTTGGGTTTAATGTGATTTTTCAGATCTGATTATAACACCAAGATCTCTTCATTAGTAGGGATTTCAGGCATCACTGCAAATACAAATCAAGAATTCTTATACCTTCCCATGCAGAAAATGTCACATGTATCTACATTTAATTCCATCTGCTATTTCAAAGGCCAGTCATTCAAAGTCATGCTGCCTTCCTACAACTTTTCACAATTGTTTTAAATCTATATACAGATGCACATATACACACACACACATCTATTTACACACACTAACAAATACCTAACCTTTTCCCTCACTAATTTTGATCACTTTATTTCCTTTTCCATATGGTTTAAGGCCACACTGAAGAGGAGAGTGCACAGATCCCCCACTGCTTCGCCAGGGATCTCCTGGAGGTCTGCAAGAGCCTTCAGTGAAGCACTTTGTCAAATTACCTGAATTTGTAAGATGTTATTTGCAGCCAGGGTCAGAAACAGGAGCACAGCTGTTTCTGTCTAGAAGGGAAGTAACTCTGGTGCAGACTGCCCCCAATTTAGGGTCTCACCTTTAATTTCCAGATGCCATTTCTAAGGACAAGCCTCAGTGCCCATGACCCGTGTGCCATCCACTGTTTGAGGGTATGTTAACCCCTGAATTGTCTGGAATCCAAAGACAGTCCCAGAACTGTGCTTGTGGAAGTCTTCTGGCAAGTCCTAACAAACCCACAGCACTGGGGAGGGGTTCAAGGAAAGATAAAGGCAAGTTTTAAAATAAATTCCTGCAATCACAGAAGCTTAAATGAGAGGTATGGAGCCATACTGGGTGGTTTACAAGAGAGCAGGGAGAGAAAGGCCGTAACAAACCCCAAGTATTAACACACACAGGTACAAATAACACAAACATTATAAGAAATTAATACGGAGGTGCTAATAGAAGTAATCTACAGCATCTTCTCCAAGCTCCTTTCACACAAAGCATCCTCTGGAGACAGAAGGGTTGTGCTGCTCTCCCACCAGGGCAGTTCCAGCAGCAGCACAACTTACACAGTAAAAAACAAGATTTTCCCCTCATGCACTGTACTCTAAAAAAGTTTAGTTGAGGGCTTCCCCCATCAGATCTCACCGTAGTGATGTGAAATTATAAAAGCAGATTCTTGTGCACCCACAGTACCACAAACCCCCCACTGCTGCAGGAAGCCACCTCGGGATGACTGGAAGGCTCCAAGCCCATCCCTCTGCAGCCAGGAGGGAGCTAATTACCGCTGAATTTTTCCTAATTAAATGAATGCAATATCCAGTTCTCCCAAATAATATGAAACTGGATAATGAGGAGACTTCCCCACTTACAGATGAACTCGCTAAATGCAGTAACATGAACATCTGGGTATGGTGAGCTCTCACCCTAAGTTTGTTTATAACACAGGATGGAAAAAGGCGAGTGAGAATTAAGTGATATTAAACAAAGCCTTTCTTCAAAGGAAGCAGTTTTAAAATCTATAAGTGATTAGAAATGTCTAATTTCTCCAACTTCTTAAGAGGCTGTATCTGATCTTCTTAAAGAATGAAATTTTATATCCCACATGCCTCAAGACAGAAACATTTAAGTAGAAAACCATCAGCTTGCTGACACAGCTCCTCTTTTTATGATGTATTGACCAGGACAGAAATTGTTTTACAACACTTGATGCCAAATCTGCATGTGATACTCTCGTAACTTTGGTTTTAAAATGCCATTTGCAGTTTATCATTGAAAGGTTTCATCTCCCATGTTAACTTTGCAGAAAATATAGCAATAAAAGCACTGTCACAATACCTGAAACAACCACCCACAACTGGTTTAACCTTCAAACATCTATAGCCCAAGCAAACTGCTCTGCCTAAATTCAGCATGTTATACCCCAGAATTACCTTAATTTCAACTGAAACTGGCAACCTTTCTCCCCCCAGCAGCACAGCTAAGTAAAAGTAAGGTTTTGGATTTTCCACTGAAATTATTACTTTGAAAGGAGGGATCCCAGACTTGTTGACTGAAATAAAAATCTTTCCAAAACATTTGACTGTCCCTCTCCACCAACCTGTTTCCCAGGAATTCCATTAGTAGTTTGCTCTGGATGGAGTTGATTAAATAGTTATGGGCAAGAAAAAAAGCTGGAATATGCAAGGCAGGTGGGGACATGATGGAAAAATAACCGAGTAACTTATTTTTACTTCTGAGATAATTTCTTTAGGTCAGTGCACTTCAGGATCTGAAAAAAAATGTCAGTATGATCTAGGAGCTTTTAGAGAATTTTAGGAAAAAACTGAACATTACTCTTAGTAAATCATTCTATGATGTTTTAGAAAACAAGCTCACGACTTGCACCTGAATGCTAAATGAAACGATGACAGAAGAACACCTTATCCCATCCGACAACAAGTTTTCCAGTGGGTATCAGAACACTACAGTTTCATTTCCATACCTCCAAAAGTCCTCTAAAAATACAATTTCACATAGTACCTAGGACAAAAATCATCAGGATGGATGTTAATTCATCCATCAATTCAGCTAAAGCAACACGAAGAAAAAAGACCTCTACCTAACGAAACAAAGCCTCAGAAATGTTTCTGCTGCAGCAGCTTAAAGCTAAAAAAACCCCTTTATTTTGCCCTACATAAATGACTTATTACAGTCCTCAAATCGGGGTGGATTAAATGTCTGCTGTTGGTTATTGGATGCTCATATTTTAAGGATCAAAGGTAGCGAAATTCTGAAGTCACTTTTAAAAGACATGACTGAGAACTCAGCACTGCTGTCTCTGTACGGGCTGTGATGCTTCATGAAACGTAGCCAGTAAATGTTAAAAACACCAACTGCACACAGAAGCCTCTTAAATGACAAGGAGGGATAAGAAACCACGAAAAGGCTCAAAACAGCACAAGAACCTGATGGATCTCAAGGCAAATTCCAAAACCTTAAAGCTGTTGCTACACTTCAGCCTGCGCACTGCGGTTTGGCTGGACACATATATATGATGGTATAATCTTAATATATGTGTCAGCTTCTCATACAAGCCATGATTTAAACATCTTCTGCAGTATTCCACAAGTGAAGAGAGCTGCTACTAGGCAAGATAATGTAAAAATAAATGCATCTGTCAGAACCAACTCTGGCATTTATTCAGCCCAAAGACTGAAGGCAGATCGACGGCTTCGGGGGCATCCACATTTCAGAGCGAAGCTGAAAAGTTAAATACTGTTTTAAGAACCCAATTAACCTGCTGAACCGTGTTCTGAGCGAAATACCTTCAAGCTCAAATTAAGCAGCGCAGATTTTGGCCTCCTCCTCCTCCTCCCCTGCTCCAGTGCCTGACAAGCTGAAAGGGCTACACTGAGACCACTTCCAATTCTGAGAAGCAGCACGTGTAGATCTGAATCTCCAAAGGGCTGAAAAGTAGGGCTCCTGTAATCCAGGAAGGAACTAATTAACAAGCAGCACTTTCATTTTTGTGCCTGTACTGCCTGCCACTGGAACACCCACTGGGACACAAGATGGATGGGAATACAAAGGAGAAGTTAGGAGATGCTCACCTCTAATAACTCCCCCAGCAAGATGAGCCAGGGACCTGCTGTACCTTTACCTTTTACATAAACAGCTGGACAGTTCTTAAAGAGGAGCTGAACGTGCCCATCCAGCCTTGCCTGTGCTGTCCTTGGAGCATCCAGGATGGATGTGCCCCAATCTTCAAGGATTATCTGTGCACGCTCACTTCCTTCTCACACAGGGCTGAATAACTACTGAACACACAATAAAAGGGGCTACAAGGATATACCACGTTTTTTAATGCAGACATGCACACATAGACAGTTCACGGACAAATCTTTTCCTAGTATTTTTGTGGGGTTTTTTTTAAGAAGAGCGATAGCACTTCATAGGTTCCAGCGGAGCTTGTGAATACACAGGCTCAAAATACACATCTGCTTAAACAAACAAGTAAATGATTAAATAAAATAAGTAAGTAAGTAAGCAGCCACACCCCACAATCACCCTTCCATCAGCTGATAGTCTGAAACATATACAAAGGACCAGCACCACTTAAGAAAAAAAAAAAAAAAAAGATGAAAAGTTAAAACAAATAATGCCCTCATCTCACTTTCACACTACACTCAAGGCCAAGTTTGCAGCACTGGAGTTCAGTGCTAGCTGGCATAAGTGATTCAACTCCAAGCTTTTTGCCTTGAAATCTTTCATTCCTGGAGAGAAATTCATGCAATGCAAAAGCGATGCTTCAAACCAGTTTAAGGGCAAAATAAAATACAGCAGCTACTGAGAAAGCAGCTGCAGCACCCCAAGATTGCCACGGTTTGTAACTGGGTGGTAAACCACGCTAACTGAAGTATGCAAGCCATGCTATGGAGATGTATTATGATACAAAATAAACAGAACTTTCTGCAGTGGCATTATGGAACCATCTCCCTGTCCCTGTAGCACTTCAAGTGTTTTGTCTCAGCCCAATAATCTATAAATATTACAGAGCAACAGCCGCAGACTGATACATTCACAGCACTGGCGCACCATGACGGTTCACTTTAAAAATGGCATTTTCTGTGAAAAACAAAGCATTTCAGACTCTGCAGCATTTCTTTGCTGTTCGAGCAAGGCTGGAGCTGCTGGATCTGGATATTTTCCCAGCGCTGAGGTTTGGAGCGGCAGTTGAACAGGAAATACTGCGCAGTCTGTGCATGCATTACATTCCTGTCCCGCCCCGAGCAGCCGCCAACAAACAAACCTTTCTTCTAGTAAAAGAGAGAGAGAAAAAAAAAATACACTGCACAAAGTTCACCAGCAGATGTGGCCTGTGAATCCAACACGGCCTCTTCTGCTGATAAAAAGAATTCGATGTATTTGCAATGTTGGTGTCACATCACAGTTTGGTGAAGCTGGATCAGCAAAGACCTGGGAGTTTAAAGTTGCAAAATCTGCAGTGCTGAGGTTCCATGAGCTGCTGCACCCATGGCAGAGGGTTTCTCTTGAGAAGGGTTTGCCAAATATTAGCAGCAGCTTACAATAAAAGGGATTGTTTTATTTCCATTTTACTCAGCAGTTAAGTTTGTGTTCCACCATCAGTAACACACAGTAACCAGATCAGATGCCTCTGTACCTCGACTCAATTTCGAATCGCTCCAAGGTCGGCCTCTTTGAAAAAAAATTCTGGAGAATATTTAACAATAATTTGTTAAATACTTGGGAAGGAAGACGAAGGAGAAACAAACAAACAGGAACAGGAGCAGCACACGGGGGCAAAATGGCCGGATCTCTGCGTTTGTCCGTCAGGGCTGATCCCCTCTGGCACCCGGAGAGGATCCGAGTCGGAACGGCAGGGAAGCAAATGTAAACAAGCACGTGTTTGTAGAGCAGAAATATGTACAGCATCCGCTCTGCTCCGGGTTCTGCTGACGCGGGACATGGTGGGAAAGGCAGGGAACAACAACGGGCTCCATCCCCAGCAGCTCAAACACAGGGAAAAAGCAGGAACAGGCGAGCAAGGGGCAGCACCTGGAGCCGTCACACAACCCAGGCAGTAACTGCTACCCCCACACATTAATTGAACTCACAGCTGGCATAATAATAATATTATTATTATTATTATTATTATTATTAAAAGAAGTCTTGGAACCAAGGCTGATTGAACAAGAAAGAGGGATAAACAAGCTAAAGAAAAGCCCGTTGGGAGAGTGTTTTCTTATTGCACAGGGTATGAAGGGACAGACACTCGCACGTGGCACGGACACACACATGGCCTCTGTAGCCCCAGGCCACATTTTCCTGAAGAATTTATGCCATGGAATCAGTATGAAGTTACTGAAGAGCTGTGAAAACCTCTTTTTCTGTGCTCCACAGGCACCACACAGTGTGCAAAACACCAAGGTACCCACCCGCCACACAGCTTTTACCCGATCATTGATTTTTCAAGACAAGGAGAGATCCAAACCTAAAGAATATTGCTGGACATCGTATCTATAATCAGCTCATTTCCTTATCAAATCTCTTCAGTTTAATAAACTGATCTTTGTAAGGGTTTTAATAGGGTTTTCTTTCCCCCCAGTGACCAAATTCACAGCCTGGGGTTGTGAAATTAAGCTGAGCTTCTTCCTGCCTCCTGCCACACACAGGTTGACTCAAATGTAAGTGACAGTTTTAGGTTTTTTTGACTTGAAAAGTGTAAGACAAGTGGTTCACCAAACGCAAAGGTAGAAGAAATTCCTCGACTCTTTCCCCCTAAAAATACCACTACACCTCCAACCAAAGCCTTATCAAAACCTTGCTCATCTGAGGAGAATAAGCTTAATTTAATTTTCCTAAATATAGCCCAAAGATGTTCCCATAGAGACAGCAACATTCTCTATGGTACTTTTTGCAGCAAATACTTCAGCAAGACATCAAATCCAAAGCATTAGTCTATTTTTGCAAGCTTTCTCCTCTCTTTCCTAGGAACAGCTCTTCTCTAACAAATTCATCTTGTAAAAACATGTTAAAGGGTGCTCCTCTGCAAAGAAAAAGTTTTGTTTCTCCATTTCGCCTTATGAATTTTTCATTCACTCCCTGGGGATATTTTTGGGACAGGCTACAAGTCTAATTCCTGCCAGGGAAATTCATTCATCCAAAGTTTGCTCCCCAAAAGATACATCTCTAATAGCAAAAAATCAAACTGGGACACCTTTTCTGCAGTTCCTTTGATTTCTCTTTCTAAACCCCATTTATTTCTACCAACCCATTGGTACTTTGTGGATATTGAGTGCAGGTCTCATAAAACATTCACCCTGTGAGAAAACATACATCTGAAATCAGGCTGCTTCTGGTAACATGTTCTACAGAACCAAAGCCATTTACATCCTGTAAGTTCTGGAAAAGATTCTTAATGGAGTAGGGAACAATGTGTGACCACTTATGAAATATTTACCTTGCTCCTTCAGAAGAATAATAGAGGTGGCTTAGCTTCAAAAAGACACTGACTTCAACAGAGATGTAGATTTATTTGGTGTGATTACCGTTTTTCCCCATTCCTCCCCGCCCCTCCTCAAATTTCTCTATATTATGAAACCCAGATACAAAGGAATAAAGAGAAATCCCACTCATTTGGAAGAGGAAACTTTCTCTGAATCACTGTATTATCTGTGCTTCAGTCACTAACAGAATCTAAAAGTAACAGCTGTTTCTAACCACTAAAAATGCTCTTAAAATCAATTTACAGGCATCATACGATGAGTATCACTTAGCATGTTACTTGAGTCCAGTCCTTCTGGGAGCAAAATAAAAACATCACATTTTGATTATAAACTTATTTGTTGCAGGGATTTCTCAAGAAGAGGTCTGGGTTACACTGGAGTGAATCTGCTGGGACAGAATCTCACTTGGAGAAATTGTTGCCAATGTAATTTCTTCTCCAACTTGAGCTTTCATGCAGCAGATTTTACCCAATCTTGGATTACTCTTCATAAATTATTTTTAAAAAATACTTACAATATTTATAGACATGTAATACAGATGCCTATTATGGAGAGAAAAATGTAGTTTTATTTGCTGCTTTCTTCTTCAAGCTGCTGAATCCGCCCTCACCAGTTAAGCTGGAAAGAATTTTGATCAATTTACGTTTTCAGTAAAACCTACACATCTTCTGTAACTATTTTAGATCTGAAGTAATTACAATATCAACCACTGTGGGTTTTCAGTTCGATTGAAGTGTCACCTGCAGAACAGCAGCTCTGCCAGGTATCTCTGACAAAAAATTGAAGCTGTAACAGAGCATCTATTGTTACACACTAAGTAAAGAAGTAAGGAAAAAACCCCCACACAAGCACGTTGCAAAGTCTCATTAATAATTTGCTAAAATATCTTGCATTGCCCTGGTGCTGCATCTCTCCTTCACTTTTCAAACTCCTTCTTTTTTTAATATTAACTGTGTCTTCAACTGATCCCAAGAAATAAGCTGGAAAATATTCAATCCTAGCTCTTCTGACCTTGTACTCTGGAGTTATGAGTGTCTTATCCATTCAGCATTCCCATAAAAGGCAGCACATTCCCACCTGGAAATATGATACTCAGAAAGCTAAAGCTAGATTAAGAATGAAACAAAAGATACAGGAAACTGCAAGCTTTGTATGACAAAGTGACTACAGTTTTGACAAAAAATAAAAGCAGCGAAACTTGATGAACTTCCAGCAATTCCTTTCTAAAACAAAGCCACAGTTTATTGCCTGTTGAGAAATTCAGCTAATAAGAAACATGAACTTTTTTTATTAACAGGAGAGATTTTTTAAAAAGCATTTTGCTGTTTTAAACAAGCATTCAGATGTCTCCACCAAGCTGACATTTCAGCCGCAGGTTGGAACAGCTGCAGACACGTTTAATTGCCTCTCCAAATACCCACAACGTCGAGTACTTCTGACCTATTTGAAATATCCTAAACTTTGTACTGAAGGAATGCACAAGATTTAATGCCCATGCTTCAACTCCTGACAATCCTGTAACACCGAGAGCAGCCCACTTGCTATTTCACAGAAGAGTCATGAGAAAGCATGAATAACTGAGTGCTGTGTAACTGAGGATATTAAATAACCAGCGTCTTCAGGACTACAAGTTTAGAAACGTTAAAAATAAACTGTTTCCTTAATTATATTAGAGGAAAAAAACCCCAACAAAACCAGTACAGTAATTTTTTGCTGCTTACTGGAGCAAAAATGATGATAATTTCAACTATGTGGATTCATTCTACAAAACCCACTACTGTTACCCCCAAAATAAGGTCACATATTGACCTTATCAAAGGTAGACTAAAAGGAGGTAAAAAAAACTGCACCTGAGACCATTAACAAAACTGAAACTCTTCCCTAGCTTCTTTCTTCAGCATGTGCCTTTGTGCTAATTTTAAGAGAGAGCCCAGGCATGAGGCAAGAGAAATTATTCTAATTCTGCATCTTGCCCAAGCCCCAGCCTCTCTTAGCCTACATTCCTGCCCAAGCTGTTTATACAGAACACTTCAGATCAGCTGGTCTCTGCCCAAACTGCCAAAAAACCCCGCTGTTTTCCTCCAGCACTGATGCAGTGGCAAGGGTGAGCTGTGTACTAAGTACATAACGATGCAGTACCATCCGCACTGCTTTCCATCCTTTTCTCTCTTGGCATAAACCAGCCAGATTTTCACCATTTACATTGAACAGATCATAGAAGCCTGGAATGGTTTGGGTTGGAAGGGACCTTAAAGATCATCTTAATCTACTCCCTGCCATGGACAGGGACACCTTCCACTATCCCAGGCTGCTCCAAGCCCTGTCCATCCTGGCCTTGGACACTTCCAGGGATGGGCTGAGAGATCTTACAGTCCTGCTGTTCTCAGAGGTCAAAGAAGCCAGCAGAGCACTTGCAGAGCACTTTCCATCTCTTAGGGAAGCAGGAGCCTTACCACCAGCACTTTTAATAGCAGAGGTCCCACTTTGGCTGAGGGCAGAGAAGCAGTGGATGAGCTCAGGCAGGAGCCCTGACCAGATGATGGATCCAGCACATTTACTGCACTTAGCTCAGACGGGAAACCCCAGGCATAAAGACCCATAAATGCTAAACCATATTAAGTCTATACTTACATATATACTCAAGCACTCAGAGAGCAATCCCGAGTTCTCGCCCCTTCTCCTCTCTCAGCAATAACAAGATCCAAGCTGAGGGAGCCCCAGCCAGCGTCGACACCCAGCATTGCTCCTCTTCAGCTACTTCCTGCTCCCTGTGCTGCTCTCACCACCTCAGCCTCTGTCCCTCTGCAGTTCAGGTGTCTGCACTGACCCCACACGCAGGTGTGTTCACACAACAACCCTCTGCCATGTGGGTTTTAACTCACACTGAGGGGAAGAGGGGCACAAAACCAACCATTTCTAACCGAAAACCCTCCGGATGCCTCCAGGATCCCCCAGCTGTGTGCAGCAAACCTGGAGAAAAACAGTGCCTAAGACGGTCACACCTGCACAGCTGGGTGTGTTTTTTATCCTGATAGCTTTAAAAATCCCTTTTGGCACAAATAATGAGTATTATGTTCTGTACCATACCACGGCACAAGCAATTTGAAACGCTTTTTTCTGGCTGCTGGCTGAGCACTATCAATTTGGGCAGAGCCCACTTGGCTCCTTCTGCCCAGCCCCAGCACATTCAAAGAATTACTCAAATCTAAACAGACTCTGCATTTGAATTGATCTCCCAAAGCTCTACAGAGCTGCAGCAGGAAAGCTCTGTATGCACTGGCACGCCTGCTGCAAAGCAAGATAAATATCTGGCACCTCTCCTGCGCCTACATAACCAAAACGAGGACAAATAGCTGCATTATTGGCTTCATTAGGGCCTGTCTTAGATCTTATTTCTCCTGGCGACATAGAAAAAGAGACAAGGGAGACACTGGCACAAGTTGCCCAAGGAAGCAGTGAATGCCTCCTACCTGGAAGTGTCCAAGGCCCTGGAAGTGTTGGATGGTGCCTGGAGCAACCTGGGATAGTGGAAGGTGCCCCTGCCCATGGCATGGGAGGTGGAACTGGATGATCTTTAAGGTCCCTTCTAGCCCAAACCATTATGGGATTCCGTGAAATCCATGACCCAACAGGATTTTCCCAGACCAAAATCTAACCAATATCAAGAGTACAAATCAGGATGTAACTCTTGCAGTGCTCAGGACATTCTCCTTTCTGCTGAAGAACTGTACTCCAGTGACACAAAAGAAACCAAGCAGAAACCAAGTGAGCAGAAACCAAGGCCTGAGTCCCCTCCCACGGGTCCCCACACACACAAGGAATTCCAGGCCTACAAAGTAAACAAAGTAAGGTCCATTGTGTTTGAGACGCTCACTGCCAAAAACCTCCTGCCAAGACCTGCCAGCTGTTGGGGGGAAGCCTATGGGTAGTAATGGGTCTTGACACTAAAAAAAAAATGGTTTTATTTTCTCATTTTAACTACATCATTATAGCTCCCAAGCAGCTTCTGTGGACATTCTCCTTACCCTCCTGGCAGCTCAGCCACCAGCCCAGCTGACCACAGCAGAGCTCACAAAGCCAAGCTGATAAGCACTTGTAGGGCACAATGCATCTGATTTGTCTACAGCAGAACCCACCCTAAATATGCCAATATTGTTTTTCTTCTCTCCTCTGGGAACCCCTGATGAATAGCTCAGCTGTTTATATTGCAAACATTTACAGTTAAGGGAAAGATCACCATCCCCCACACCACTGCTTCGGTCCTTCCTGTAAGTCACTGGAGTTGGCCAAGAGCAGGAACAGTCCAGCAAAACTTGCTTATCCCAAAAATGCTGCAAAATAACCCCTTCATTTAATCCTTCTGCTTCTGTGCCCAATGCTGCTATTTCTTGAGCACTCCACACTACTCATCTGCATATCCAAAATACAAATGGAAAATGTTGTTCATAACAAAAACAAAACACAGGACTAGGGCTTAACATGAGGTTCCTCAGCAAGGCTGAACTGGGAACTCTGGACACAAAACATGGTCTCCTGCCCCTCCCAGGTGTACCCCAGCTTCCCAGATTCCTGTGGAATCCTGTGAGTTCTCCATGAGATGCTGCGAGAAAAATGCCACCGTACAGAAAGTTCTGATGGCAGAACATTTAATGGAAGATTATTTGCTCCAAGTATTTTGTGTACCAGCTGAAAGACCACAACACAATTCCCAAGGGAAAGAGCTTACACAAACAGGGCAAAGCTTCTGGATGGGCTTTCACAGCAGTTTTTTTTTAAACACTCTTCCTTCCTCCTTTCGCCCAGAGGTGAAAGTGGAAAGTTTCTCAGGCAGACGACGCCCTGGCCACTGAGCACTTAAGCAAACGCATTATCCACAAAACTTGGGGTTTTTTCCTCTCTCACTTTAGGAAATTCAATTGTTCAAAGCCCCTATTTAATCAGCTGGGGCAGTCCTACAGCTGAGCCCAAGCACTGAAGAGGCTGTTTCAGCCCTTCCTTTAATGAAGGATGAGCACAATTTCCAAATACCTGTGACAAGCCACAAGTCAAAACACGCTTCCACCACCACCTGATAACACCACAAGGTGATTACAACACCCCTGGGATGTTTGTATCTGCTCTCTGGCCACAGGTTTTAGGTTTCCCACCACTACCTTATGTCTTCTCCTCAATTCCAAAGATTATTATATTCATGGTTAACATTAAAAAATGGCAAGTTCTATAAATCTGAGACATTACTCTTTATTCTTCTGTTTATGGTACCAACTCCTCTACCAGTTTGTGATTTATGCCACTGGAAAGTCCACAGCAAATGTTAAGGAATGTGACTCCAAGTATGTATCAAATAGGTATTTTCTTTTGCAACCCCAAGTTTTGGACACTCCCATCAAAAGGAAAGACAAGACAAAAGTTCCAAGTAACGCCAGAAGGTATTAACTGTTCTAAAGGACAGCTGGGGATGTGCAATCGAGGTTTCCCAAACTCTGGATCAAGTGACAAAAGACAACACTGCATTGTTCTTCTTAATAGGATATATGTCCTGCAAAGCACAGGGAAAAGGTCAGTCCCACCCATGAAAACCAGTTCAAGTCTAAAGAGAACCCAGTCCACTTTTCTGCTCCACTCCAAATTTCCATTTTTCGGACAAGCAGCTTCAGTGTTTTTGTGCAACAGTTCCTTGTCCATAAGAATATTTTTTTTAAACCCTGTATAAAAACCAACTGCAGAACATTTTCTGCTTCATTCTTAGGTAAGGCACACACACAGCCTTTCACAGTAGGACCTTGGGGCTGAATATATATTAAAAATTGAGAGGTGCTCATATAATTTAATAGTAGGTTCTAGAGAAGCACTTAGCTTGTTACATCCTAACTTTACTCCCTTATCACAGGGAGCAAATATTCCTGTTTTATCCAATGTCTAGAAATGACATTAACCATATCCAGGAAATCCTGCTAGATGAGGTCTTAGCATTGGAGTAACAATTTAAGTTATGCCTTCCATAAGATACAATTGTGGTGTTTGGATATTAATAATTACTGAGATTTTTCTTATTCATAAACTAGTTGTTGTGTAAGATTCTAGTAAGGCAATGGAAAAATGTATCTCTGGAGCTGCTTTAACATGCAACTTGGTTTTTTTTCCTGGAGTCATCTCAGGCAACTAAACCAAGCGTGATCTAGGAATGAGAAAGTACAAAGGAAAAAGAACACTAAAAATGATGTCACTTGGCTTATACATCTTGTTTATAGTTATACCACAGCAGAAAATATAATTACAAACATCAGTCTGCACAAGGTATAAAATATTCCATACTGAAAAGATGCATTGAATTACATAATACTATATAGTTTCTCCAAATTCCAAAGCTCACACACATTTTTCCTGCCTTAACAACCCAAAAGTACATAGAGATCTCCAGGAATACATGGTGTGCACATGCACACATCTGCAAAAGCCAGCTTGAAAGTGGCATGAGTAACAAAAATACACAGCCCAGCCCTGTATCCAAACCAGAGGCAATAATTCTTAGACATGCAGTTTAAAGCAACTTCAATAAACAATCACTCCATCATTTTAAAAAGCACATTCTAACTGGAATTACCCTAACTTATTTTAGGAATTGAATTCCAGTAATGTTGTACGAATTATTCAATGATTGTATCAGCTTATTTTCAACCAAATTCTGTTTTCTTTTCCCTGAGGAAATTCCAACAGTACTTGCATGCACCACACCACTGTTAGCAAGAGCTAGAATCCTTTACAATTTTTTTTTTCTATACAGATAATGTATTCTTCAAGCTCATTTCCACTGAGGGGAGGAAAAAAAAAGCTTTCAGCTTGGCTTTCCTCATGAATAATACATTAAAAATTTAATATTACAGCACAAATCTTCTTTTTGAGCCTCCAGAAACAGTACTATATTTGCCCTATTACTTTGAAAAGATTCATGTACATATTTAAATAAGGGTAAACCGTAAGCTCCTGCTCTCCGTAATTAAGCTGCAACAAAATATTTCACCATTTATCAGACCAATTCTGAAACAATTCTGTAAAGCTTTGTAACTGTCATTAAAAAAGAGAATCCCTTACCGTATGCACAATGAGGAGTGTAAGACATTTTGTTCCATAACTCACTGTTACAATCTGAAGTGGAACAGATTTTTTTCAGCCATTCACAAAACCCAGGGGTTTTTTTTTTTTACACGAAGGAGAATCCTGATTTCAAGGAGGCATCTACAGTCCACGTTACTAACAGCAGACATAAACAAAACGCAAACCCACAAGAAAAAACAGCTGCAAAAATGATATAAGGGAGGGGAGGGAGGGAAAGAAGTGCCTGGTGAAAGGATGAAAACTTCTAGGAAGAGGAGAGTCCTTCTAAGAACAGCAGCCGCATCGATCCCATGCCACTTGTTCAAGCCCTGACTCCGCAGGCTGAGGGCTCTGCCACGGCCTCAGGCTCCTGATCCCTTCTCAGGCTCGTACAAAAATAAACTGTGGAGCACGAACCCAGATGTTTCAGGAATCAGACAGCAAGAGTCCAATTGTGCTGCTACGGGAGAAGTATTTTTTAAGTGTTCGTGTCTGGCGCGCTGGGAGGCGGCACCGGCGGGGCTCAGCTCCCTGGAGGCTTCAAGCATCTTCTCCAGGAAGCCAGCAGCAAGTTCATGACACTGAGGAACTGGACAAGGTGTCCTCTGAGAAAGAGCACACATGCTATGATCTGCAGCATAAAGGACAAATATAATCAGCACAGACTTTGCTTTCGCCGCTCAGGGCTTGGTCACCAGTGCACAGCCTCAGCACTGAGAGGGAGGGACTAATGGCTGGATTCAATGGTCTTGAAGGTCTTCTCCAGCCTAAATGATTCTAGGATTTCCATGAATTGCCTGGTGGAAGGATGATCCATATGGGAGAGGAAAAATGGTCAAAGAGTTATTTTTATTAAGGTGACTGGAGGAAATGTTATGGACTCAAATGTGTGGCTGCACCTACAGGTTTCAGCCATCCCCCCAATTACTCTTTCAAAATAACTTCTAATTTCACTTTAAGGTATTGTGTTCCACATGAGTTGGGGTACTCTGCTCATTATTACAGCAAAACAGTAGGAAACAAAAGTTTTCTTCTTTACCTAATTTATTACAATTTTTAAAATTATCATTAAGCTATTGGCATTCAAAGATTTCACTCTGGGTTGGACTTGTAGGAGGCTCTTCATATTCCCCAAAGAAAAGCAGATTTAAGGTGCAAGACATGGGAATCAGAGCCTCTCTCGTGCCTGCTTTGCAGAGAACTACCTACAAACAGTTTGTTGATCTGTTCCCAGATCACAGACTGTGGAAGTGAGCTGTAAACCCTGTCACAAACACATTTCTAAGCCAGCTTTCAAAGGGAAGTGAGGTCCCAGCAAGGGCTGGAATCGGCACTGTGAAGTTGCTTGGCTTTGCAGCATCCATGAAAAAGCTCCTACAAACCTGTGGCTCTTCCACTAGAGACCAGTGAATTCCTGGTGTTAATTTTTTCCCAGGAACTTCTATTTTCCTACTTCTCCGCTGTAGTCTTAAATACAAAATCCATGAGCTCTTGCACCTAAACCCTCTCAGAAATAACCCCCCATTGCCTTTCTGAGCTGCTAAACCCATGAGGAGCTCCCTGAGCCGGGTCCTGTGCTCAGCTCTGCACTTACAGTGACTGTCCCAAATGTCCCCAGTGTCCCAGAGCAGGAAGTCCCTCCAGGAGCAGCTGGCAGGCAGCACCCTGATGCACACAGCCTATGTTTGTCCATTACCCTTTTCCTTTTGGCTGCTGCCCCGGCTTCGTGAGCTCCTCTCCCCTTATACAGGAAGCTGGGGCCTCAAGCTTAATCCTGCACATTCAGTTCTCTGCTCTTCCAGCTACCACTACAAATGTACTCTACCAGAAAAAAAAAAAGGGGGGGGGGGAAAAAAA
>VZRV01006508.1:439486-466205 GCA_013398115.1 Falcunculus frontatus
CCCCCCATGTAAATTTTTTCTCTCTTTTTTTTTTTTTTTTTTTCTGGGAGAAAACTGAAGGAAAGATTAACAAATTCCTACAGCTGAACAAACACACTGAACGTTATTCATCAAGACAGAGAGCAGATAATCCAAATCTAAAAGGTACAAACAAACTCTGCAACACCACTACGGGCCAGAAAATCTGGAATGTCCTCAGATCTTTATTCACAGGTTTCAGTGTTACACATCAGGCACTTTCACTCCTGTGGGGTTGAAGCAGCAGCAACAGCAATTGTGGGAGATGGGGAGGAAGATGGGGAAGATGTGGTTGAAAGGAGATTGAGCTTGGCCACAGCAGCCTGGGAACCCAGAGCATCAGATCAAGGAAGCAAAACAAGGAAGGAGCCGTCTACAACTCTAATTCATCTCCTTTTTCTCTGAAAGCTGTTGAGTTTCTCTGCCTGCTCGCTACGTGCCAGACTCTGGACTGCACCATCAGCCCCTTCCATCCTCAGAACAGTCTGTTTCCTTCTCAACCCAAAAGGGTGAACCTTCTTTTCCTGTCTCTTGGCCATTTCAACATTGCCAGGCTCACCTCAGTATGTTCCAGGGAAAAAAAAAACCCCAACCAAGCATCACATATTGAAACGCAGTGTTTTGTAATGTTAACTCTGTGTGTGTGTGTCCCCTCCCAGCAGCTTCCTCAATTCCTTCTTCCTGAACCTCATGGCCTAAAATAGAGTAAAAAACCCTTCCTGTCATCCTTTCCAATTATTCTGGCGCTTCCTCAATTACTGACTGTGGGTAAAACTCCTACACCACACATAAAGACATCTGCAATTTGCTTAAATGCATCCATGGCACTTTGTTAGGGCAGGATTGCCCAGATCCCAGACTCACCGTTCCCTCAGCTGCTGACTGGGATCAGCAGCCAACTCCACCACAACTCTTACAGGATTTACACTAAATAATTTTACAACATTTAAGACGTACAGCAGCAAATTGCTGCTTACTGTTGTATCAAGAGCCTCATCCAAAGGAGCTGATGCCTCTCCTAATGCCTGTGGTTGGCTGAGGAACAGCAGCTACTTGTGGAAATACCAGGGGATGTGCAAAGGGGACCACAAGCCAAGGGTGCCTTAAAGCACCCTCCCTAAAATCGAGATATTCTGCAAAAAGCATGTGATATGGCCAGGGGAAAAGCCACTTTCTGAAAAGGGAGGGAAGAAGGGGCACTGCCTAAAGCACCAGCTGAAGTGATTTATTTCAGGTTGTCTGACCTGCTGATTCAAGGTGCTTCCCATGGTATGAATGAACCTGATGCTTTTAAACCCTCGCTCTTTGTGTTCAACTACAGATGCAATGGTTAATAACGGAATAGCAACAAGAGGTGGGAAGAAAGGAAAAGAAGTGACTGCACCTGGATTAACTACATGCAGAGTTAACCACACCAACACACCTTTTCTATATGAAAACCTCTATTCCAGTATCAGCCCCACCGTGATTTCTGCTGGCAAACTCACTGGTGAAATGCTGTGGTCACATCAGTCACAGAAACCAGGGGCAGATATATAAATAAATAAATAAAAATCAGGATACCCCTCCCCAGGATAAAAAGAAGACATTCTCGATTTGTTCAGCCTTTTATTGCAGGTCAGATTTTCTACTCTCCTTACTCCCAGTTCCTTGGAAAGCTCTCAACAGCAAATCCAGAGGACAAAGCCTTACACAGCAGCTCAGAGGAGTCTTTCCAAAACAGGGTACAGCAGGACGACTTCACCATTCCTACAAATCAGCTGTCACGTTGGAATGTGTAAACAGACATATATCTCTTTTTTTTCTTACTGCTGCGTGTCAGATCTGACTACTACAAATACCTCAGGATTTTCTGAGGTCTAGCAACACTATCAGTTGTCTTTTCTTCTCTGTTTTTGCACTGATTTATGCCACAAAACTTGAAATAGTCTGATTAAGTAATATGAAAACCACAGGATTTATGTTCTGCTCATCCAGTCCCTTTCTATTTTTAGAGGAAACACTCAGCATGGCTCCTATTTCAGTACCTGCACATTCAGAGTCTCCTCCACTGCACTGCCCAGGTCATCAGTGACTGACCAGTGCCAGACCTGGACACTCCACTGCACTGTTCCACCTGCCACATCCCTCTGAAAATCCTGGACTCTTGATACATCAGCAAAGATTTCTGCATCCCTTTTACAGCAGCTTATCTGCAGACCAACATTTTTCTAGTTTATTCTTAAAAAGCATCTTTTCAGCTCGTGGCAATCTACTCGCCTTCCCTCCCCATGTTACCAAGTTACAGAAATAAGTTCAGTCTCTGTGACATGGTTTATTTTTGAGAAGAAAAATCTGCTGGGTATTATTGGCTTCCTTGGCTTCTTGCAATATTTCTCAAGTTTCAGTGTTCCTTTCTGAAAACTGAAATTGGAAATTATGAATAAGGCAGCCTAAGCACTATTTTAGTTCTTATGGGGTTTTTTTAGAAGCTTATTTACTCTTCCCAAGGTGTCAAAGGTAACAGCTCACAGTTCTGAAGTTGTACGGTTTCACACCAGCCACTAGGCATCCAGTGATTTAATTTGCCATCTGCTCCCAATTAAAGTCTTAGCCAAAGACTGATACAAGCTTCCCTCCCCCCAATTTAATACAACATTTTAGTGTCAGAAGTTGGTGACTTCCCTTTCCTGCTGAGCACCAAACCAAATCCTTTGTCTTCCTTTCATTACTACAATACTTTGCCAATTGTTTTCCTTCCCCACAGCCACTGCCAGGTGCATGTTCTGGCAAGCACAAGACAGAGAACATAAAAAAATAATTAAGAAAAAATGAAAAACAGCATCCAAAAATATCAAGGAAGCAAAAATATTCTTGCTCAAACTATCCCTATTGGAAACTAGGGCAGACTTTTTGCAGGCTTCCTTCCTTCCTCTTGTGCTGGAAAAACTTATCAAGTTAGTGAACTACTATATTTTCTATGCTTCATTTGAACTGGGACAGCCTGTGCCCGTCTCCACAATAAAAAATTCTGTTAAACGGCTACATCATCTTAAATCCTCTTTTTCTTTCAGGTTTGCATCTGAAGGAACTGAGTCATGTCTCCAGCTTCTCAGATCTTACTGAAGTTTGCCACCCTGCAGCTCACTAATGTTTTTGCTCTTTCTCTCTCTGAACCTCTGATAAATGTCACCACTTCAGCCATCCTCTCTGCGCCATCTTCCACTTTTGTGCCTGTGGTGCCTCCTTACCTGTGATGCCTTTAGGGATCTCTCTCAGCTGCCTTTCCTGCATCAAATCCTGTTGGAACACAAGAAGGATGTGCTGGACATCACACCCTGCTGTACTCCTTCCCCAAGAGTCTATTGCAAAAAAAAAAAAAAATCAGTTCACCAGCACCTTCTGTGGTTTGAATCTCTGCAGCACTCACCCAACACAGGGCACAGGCTAAGGGCAGGTACTTGAGTGAAAGCACAACGAGGGTTTGTAAGGTTTTCCAAGAAAAGCTCTCCACTGCAATGTGACCGTGCTGACACCATCAGCAGTGCTCATTTTACAACCTGTTCTGCTGGAACACAGGAGCTTTAATGAAACTTGCCCACTGCAGCAGCTCTCTGGTGCTACCATTTATTTTACAGTCAGTTTTGTTATTGCTAACATTTCATCTCAATCTTCCTTTCTTGATAACCCCATAAATGAAACTCAAATTTTAATTACTGTGTCACAGAGACCCTTCACAGGGGTTGCTGGGTGTCCCACCACTCAACAAGAGCATGATCCTGAAGGTGAGCAAGGACAGAATTAGGGTACATTGTTATGGTGTCCCACAGCACAGGGCAGCAGCCTTCAAACAGCAAATTCAAACGTTACTGACGTGCTCTGGATCATCATCACTGCTCCTTTCCACACCAAGCACACCTCACTCCACCCTTCAACACGTGCATGACTCTGAACACAGACCATGGACAGTCTCCTGCATCATCTCCAAAGTTCTCATGTGGCTTAAACAACAGCCACAACAAAGAAGGGCAAGGACCTGTTGGAGCGAGTCCAGAAGAGGCCACAAAGATGCTCCAAGGAGGCCCTCTGGAGCCAGGCTGGGAGAGTTGGGGGTGTTCACCTGGACAAGAGAAGGCTCCAGGGAGACCTCAGAGCCCCTTCCAGGGCCTAAAGGGGCTCCAGGAGAGCTGGAGAGGGACTTGGGACAGGGGATGGAGTGACAGAACAAGAGGGGATGGCTTTAAACTGATAGGGAGCCAGGCTCAAACAGATACAAAGAAGAAATCCTTCCCTGTCAGGGAGGGGAGGCGCTGGCACAGAGTGCCCAGAGAAGCTGTGGCTACCCCTTGATCCCTGGAAGTGTCCAAGGTCAGGTCGGACAGGGCTTGGAGCAGCCTGGGACAGTGGAAGGTGTCCCTGCCCATGGCAGGGGGTGGGACTGGATGATCTCCAAGGTCCTTTCCAACCCAAACCATTCAGTGAGGCTGTGATTAAGGAGGTGTCATCTGGCACAGGTGAAGGACTCTGTCCACACCGAAATCCCCTCCTGTGACAGACCCTGCATTTTCCTGCCCGTGGCAGATCCCCTCCTTTCACAACCACAGCTTTTACCACATCTGCCACAGGATGTGGCTCACACTGATCCTTCCTCAGCAATGCACAACTCAGGTATTTAAAAACATAAATGCTGTAACAAATCTTCACGTCCAGAAGAAATATGGAAGTCATTTTGAGAGGGGCATATTAATCCTTAGGGGATGACTCTTACTTTCCTACCAAGACAATTTTAGGTTGCATTCTTCAGAGTTTAAGACTTGCAAGAGAGGCAGCAGCACACAAAAGTGATCTGGAATTCAGCTCAGGTCCCCACAAAAGCACCTCTTGACAGGGCACATTTCCCCTCTGATCCAGCATCAGCCTGACTACAGCCAGTTCTGCCCAGCTGCTTTTAAGAAAGCTGTCACTGGGACCAAGGCTCACCTTCTGGGATTAACCACACCAAATCCAACTATTTTTGTTTGGTGGGTGTTTTTTTAATGCTTTTTTTTGCTTGTTTAAGCATTTTTAAAAAATAATTCTTAACTCAAATGCCTCTGAGAGACGATTATACAAAACAGTAACATCAACGAACAGCAAACTTTGTGCAATTTTGTGCTGTTTCTAAAAGAATTTTTGAAGACAGCGTGCTGCACTGGTAAAATACACAGGTCTGTACAACACTTACGCATTTCCTTACAGTTTTCCTTACAGGTAGGATATAAACTGGCCACCAATACTTTAATCAATATTAAACACCCTTAGAAGAACAGATAAAAGTTATATTGTGGTTGTTCCAGGCTGATTTTTTTTTAGACACTATTTCTGAACATCACTGTGTATGTTCAACTGTTCATAACACTGAAAATTTAAGACCTGCAGAATTCAAGGAGTGCAAAAAAAAAGAAGAAACAGAATGTTCCAGGCCAATGATGACAACTCAGAGGGACACCAATGGGTTCCCATCATGTTTCAAGCGATAACCACTGTCACCACAGAGTAGAGCTGCCAAAGGAGGTCCCCAAACTTAAAAGAGGCTCTTGTAACAACACGTTTCTACCACCACACTCAATCTACACTATCACTTGACACAAGAACGCTCAAATCTGTTCTGCATATATATTCATGCCAAGCAGATGAAGAGAATCACATTTGTAGTGACGAATGAAATGACTGGAGGCACATTTGTCATGTTCTGTGTCGCTGGTGACATGTTCATCTATCAGGTTTTCAACATGAGCAACCACCTTTCCATCATGAGATGTCTCATTATAGACTTCAGCTAAAGCAACCAGGACAATTAACAGCCTGTTTGGCACATCTGTCTCTGTAAGTCACAAAGAGAGTGGGGAGAAAAGGAGGAATCCTAAGGGAAACCAGAGGCACTTGTGAAGAAGATGTTAAGAGGTCAGACTTGATAAACTTCCAGCCTGATGATCCCTTTTTTAAGCCATACGGCTGTAACCTTGTTTAAGGAGGAAGTAGGTGCACATTAAGAAGACAGTTTTTTGTGGACAGCAGTGTAAAAATAAATATTCATCACAGTCCAAACACACCATTTGTTTTAGGAAAGGAGAAGGCACCAACTATCAGTGGCAGACCAGGATGGACAACTACCAGGACTGCACAAGGCTCCACACTGAGAGAAGAACCCCACGTGATTCAAGAACTTCTGAAGCAGCTTTTCTGAAACACTTCAGAGTACAGGACTTCCAAATGCTTTTACTCATTGAACTTAAAGCAGAGCACTGCCAGTAGATAGCCCAGTGTCCTACATTTTTTGGTACGAGTCAATATAGGAACTAAAGAGAATATACAACTCATGCAAAGCCAGAAGAGGAACAACCACCATCTGTTCCACGTGGAATCACGTTTTAAAGGCAAAGTCCTACGAAGCATAAAGAAGAAAAGAAAGACAAACGACAGAACCTTTCTTCTGCCTAACACAACTCCTATTTAAACTTGGGTTATAAAGGGAGCCAAACACACGTGATGGAACAGATGAAGGTGCAGGAGGTTGTCACATCACAGAATCACTGAACCACAGAATCATTTTGGTTGGAAAAGACCTCCAAGATCAACGAGTACAACCCTTAACCCAGCACTACCAAACCACCACTAAACCTTGTCTCCAAGGGCCACATCCACACACTTTTTAAATCCCTCCAGGGTGGTGAATTCACCACTGCCCTGGGCAGCCTGTTCCAATGTCTGATAACCCCTTTGGTGAAGAAATTTTTCTTAATATCCAGCTTAAACTTTCCTGGGTGCAACTTGAGGCCCTTTCTTTTGGTCCTGTCACTTGATCCCTGGGAGAACAGGTTGACCCCCACTTTGGTACACCCTCCTTTCAGGTAGTCATAGAGAGGAAGAAGGGTCCCCCCTGAGTCTCCTTTTCTCCAGGCTGAGCCCCTCCAGCTGCTCCTGGTGCTCCAGACCCATTCCCAGCTCCATTCCCTTTTCTGGACACACTCCAGCCCCTCAAAGTCTTTCGTGTATCAAAACTGAACACAGAATTCGAGGTGCAGTATCCCAAAGAATTTTTCTTTACATGCAGTTCTCTGTTCCATTTAAGTGAAGTGCTTGACTCCACTGATACAATAATGTGGATTAGCTGCTGGGTTTTTTGCTTCATGAGGCTCTCATTGACAGTGGTTTTGCTGAAAAGAGCCCCACAACAAATGCTGGAGATTGCAGCAGAGCGAGTGCACGGAAAGATTTTCAGTAACATGTCAAAAACACAGTGTCAAAGATTAACTTCTTGCCTCCATAAGCAAAGACTCTTTTAACTGGTAATCTCCCAAACTGCAGCTATTAGAGAGATCTCGATTAATCCATACCAGAGACACAGACCACAATAAATTATAAAATAGATCAAACAGTTCTGATAAATCAGAAAATTCTGTTCCCCACATTGTGCAAAACCTGGTTACGTGGATTAACTTGGTACTAAAAGTCCATGTTTTGAAACATGTGGCAAAAATGAACAAATAATCCACCTCCACAAACATGAATTTTACTGGAGATGCTTCAGTTTGGGCCTTGCTATCCCGTAAGAGAGAGCCCCAATTCACTGACTAATCCACTTTCAGAGATTTTTTTCTTTTTTTCCACTTCTCTTGACTACACTGCAAGACTATGCCCTGCCTTCCCCTGCCATTTCACTGCACGAGAATAAAGACTGTGTCTTATTATGCAGCTTAATGATATGTTAATCTTAAAGCAAAACACTGAAGGGAAACACTAATACTCTCCCCAAACAAACAAACAATCAGAAAATGTGCTATCGAGTGTAACAGAGCTGTTTGCCCAAATAATGTGAGAAACCTGAGCAGTAATTAACACAAATTGTCTTATTTGAGAGAATTAACAGAATATAAGCAACCTGCCATCATGATGCAGTTTGGAGTTGGCTTCTTATGGGCTAGCTGATGTTACAGCAATAAAGCAAAGGGCACTGCAAAATGTAAAGCTGAAGCTAAAAAAGGGAGATGTCAGAATTTTATTGGGAGATACAAAGGGAATTTTATATCTTTTTTTTCCTTTGAAGACAGGATTCACAGGGATTTTTTAAATGAGGTACAGATTTCCCACACTGGTATCTAGCCTGTAATTTTTCTGAATATTCTGCATCACAAAATAATGTTCACGGTACTCTGATGAAATGCTAAGATAATAATAATAATAACAACAATAATAATAAATTGAAGTATATACATTCTTCTTGAGGCTATGTGAACAGCAGGTTGTATGAAGCTTTAAGTTATTTTACCTCTGCAGGTCCTGTGGTAAAATAAGAAGTTAGGGTGAAAAGTAGTATCTAAAATACTGTTGTCCTACATGTCCTAGGAAAGTCAAGCAGCAGGAAAATTATCCTACCCACAACAGCTAGAAAAAAACAAAAGAAAAAGAAAAAAGAAGTGCAAAGAGTCCCCGGAAATAATACCACAAAAAAATTCCCTACTTAGTCTTAACAGTTATTTTCTGTAACCTCAGAAGGAAGATGTGACTGGCACAGCAAATACAGACAGAAGGGAAGAAGGGTTGAAAATGCCCCCCAAACCCAAAACACCAAGGTTTTCTATGCTGCCATTCCCTCAAAACCCAACCTTCTCTATATGAAGCCCCCACAAACACCACCTTACAGCATAACCTCAAATTCTATTTTAAATTGTTATACATTTAGGAAAAAAAAAAAACCACAACCACCACATTAAATAACTATAAAAAGTTGTCAGATGTTAATTTATTTAGAAGTAACCCATCATTTAAGCTTCTTGCTCAGGAACACTGAGCTGTTTATGGATCATCTCATTTCTGGAGGAGGCCATAATCACCTTGTGCCATTACAGTCCTCACTCTAATTTTCTGTAGAGCAGGAACACTTTTGCCCAAAGCTTCCTCACATTCATTCGACACTATATAAGAGCCATTCTCATTCTTACTGAAATTATAAACACTCAAGATTCTGTGTACTTTACAGAAAATATATCAAAGCGCCACGCAAAATTGCTGCAGGTTATTAAGAACTGCCAAATTTTAAAGCAGAGAAAGTAGAATTTCAGAGGTAAAGAATCTCATCTAAATTTTGAATCCAAACTTCAGCTGCCTTCAAGACTGAGGATGAATATACACTATTCAACAACAGCAAACTACTCAGGAGCAGGAACACTACGTGGAGCATGTATCTGTCAAGGAGTGAAAACTACACAGAATTTAACAGTAATAACAAAAACATCAACATCTGGTGATTTCCCTTTCAATCTCTGAAAATGTGAACTGCTACCACTATAACCTTCACACAAATACATACCCAGAAAAAACAGTTTGTCTACAATCATTGTTAAGCATCTCTAGGTATTCTGTAGGATGGCCTCAAAGTGATGAGAGGACATTAAGCGTTTTGGGGTTCTGTGGAGGTTGTTCAGCCTGGAGAAGAGAAGGGTGTAGGAAGACCGGCGAGCCACTTGCAGAGCCAAAAGAGGCTCCAATAGAGCTGGAGAGGGTCTTTGGACAAGGGCCTGAAGTGACAGGACAAAGGGGAATTCAAACTGCCAGAGGGCAGGGTGAGATGGGATATTAGGAAGAAATTCTTCCCTATGAGGGTGGGGAGGCCCTGGCACAGGGTGCCCAGAGAAGCTGTGGCTGCCCCATCCCTGGAAGTGTCCAAGGCCAGGCTGGAGAGGGTTTGGAGCAATCTGGGATAGTGCAAGGTGCCTTTGTCTCTACCCTTGCACGAATCATTTTTCTGGATATGTCATTGGGCCGATAAAGTTCACAGTTGAACAGTTTGTATTTTTCTGAAATACTCAGTAACTTGGGTACAGCGTCTCAAGAACCAGCACATTAAATCTTCATCAAAAGAGTGCTGGAAAAGAGGAGCATCCCTTTCAAATGAAGTGACTTAGCAATTCTGAGGGGGTTTTGACATGTAGTATCTCCTGAGAGATACTCAAAATTTGACTGGAGAACGCTCAGAGCATCCTCAGCCCTGCTTTGAACAATGACCTCCAGAAATCTCTCCCAACCTGAATTCCTGGACAGTGCCATGAGCCTGGAACCTCCTGTCAGAGTAACAAACCCAAAGGTAGGCAACAGGTATTTACCTATAACTGTTCCACGTGTATACAAGAGCACAAACTAACCCTCAGTTACCTAAAGAATTATACACAAGTATTTACAATGGCTGAAATAACATTAACAGGTTAAAAACCCCACAGCTTTTAAAAAAAAAAAATCCCTTTCTAACATCAGTCTGCCAGTCTTGTATGAACAATAAGCCTTTTCTTTCAAATTCTTTTCTGCAGCAGAAAATTAAAGCTTAGTATTTTTATCTTGAAAACCTATACTGCCAAGGAAGAAACCCTAAAAAGGGCTTGTGTGACATCTGAAAGGTGATTTTTTTTTTTTTAAACTGACATTTACATCACATTGAATTCCTTAAAAGCTTTCCTCCATTTTTCCTCCAGTTTTCTGTTAGCTACCTTGCTCTCCTTTTTCTCATTTTCCTATTTACTATACAAATACTGGCCTATCTTCTTTTTCCAGATCCTAACTATTCAGGCATCCTCATTCCCTTAAATTACTTCCTGGGACATTAACAGTAGAGGTAGAGCAAGTAATCTCATAACCTGCCAGTGGAAATAAAATACCACCCTGCTAATCACTGATCACAGAAAAAGGGTGAACAGTGTTAAGAGTTTCACTAACTGCTAAATGCCCCGTAAATATTTCCTAAATTGCAAACTTTGATCACGAATCTTACCCTGCCAAGCTCCAGCGGCGAGCTAAATTTTATCCTCAGTGCCACAGACCAGCCCCACTAAAAATCCCACCACTGAGCTCACAGCTGAGTCTGCAGAATGATTCAATCTGCTCCTAAGGGAGAATTTCAGGGTAGGAGTTTAAAGTTGGCTGTAAATTCAACCCCCTCCCAACCCAAAACACAAATACCTGTGTTAATGCCTCCCCTTGAACCAGAGCTAAGCTCATACAAAGTCCTGTACAGGGGCCAAGGCACAAATACCTGCAGGATGAGACAAGATTCCAAAATACCACAGCTCTAAGTTCACAAGAGGAGAAGGATGGGTATGAGGGAGACAGAAGCCATGGGAACAGCTCTGCCAAGGCTTCTCCATTCCTTTCCCTTCATTGACAGGAGCACCTTGAAATCAAGACCCAAATCACTGAAAGCGCAAATCCAATGAAATTCATTAAATACAATATAAAATCTTAGTTCTAAACAGCTGTGAAAATTTCCTTTTACTGTGAGTGCTGCAAATTTATGCTTCCTGAATATGTTAAAAGAGACGTACAGAGTTATTCTAGCAGGATGCAGACTTTGGACTTTTTTTTTTTCTTAGCAGTTATAGACTATCAAAACGTATAGAAGATAAATCCAGTCAGAATCCACTAAAACCACTCAGTGTTCATGGGATCTCTTCCCTCACTTCACAACATCACCCCATTTCCCTCCACACCCAGTGTTAAGTCATTAACAGATGAATCCCCCTCCCTTTCCAGAACTGAGCATTGATTTCCCTTCATTGCAAGGGGAAAAGAGCAGGAAATGCTCTTCCTTCAAAAAAGCAGGAAATGAAAAATTTCTTACAAAGACTTTTCCTGAATAATTGTGCAAAGGATCCTGAATTTGCAAAAAAAATCCATTTAATTCAGAAACAGGCAATTAGGACAGATTTCATGGCGATGCTGAAGGATAAACATAAAATGTTGGTGGTACTCACTCAGGAAGGCAGCTGACAAAATCCATCAGAGAAAGAATTAGGAGAGGTGGTATTTTATCGAATTCACTTACAGCTTTTTGCAGTGGGCGATTTGCTAACATCCTATAGAAACGGTGAAAACCATCCGAAAGGCCCCTGGAATAATGCAGCCTTTCCATAACCCTCTATATTGTTCTCCTGGCTGCGTAACAGACACAAGAAGTTTCTCTACAGTGGCAAAACAACGAGCCCCTGCTGATGCTTAGATCAGGTTTGCTTCTATGGAGTAGAGCGACGGGACTTCGGTGTGACACGAAACTTCCACAAACCGCAATTTAAATACTCAGCCTCGAGCCTATCCCTGAGCAAACGACACAGCTCTTGCCTGCAACGGGGAGAGCTTTTAAATCTCTTCCATTTTTACTGAATTACTGATTAAATACACCCAGGTGTTGGGGTTTTGGCAGCACTGATGGACCTCCAGCACGCTGAAGCGCCACGTTACCTAACGTTGCTCCCAACGCTGGGTTTCAAAATCTGAAAGCCCATTTTAACAACCACCCCCAAGGCTGCTAAACTTAGAGAAGCAGAACACCACCACCAACCACTGAATTCCTTCTGCCAAGTTTTCCCCTCTTCTTCTCCTTCTCCTGTGAAGAGGAGCTAAATGGTGGCACTCTGCAAGTCCGTATCCCTGGTTACACTGCGATGGAGCCAAACCCCAGTGCTGACACACAGCGTGACAAAGCTGGTGACAAAGCTGTCAAATTAGGATTTTGAACTCCGTTTAACTCATCTTTGCACAGAAGTCAGTGAAAATCTGTACAGGCTCCTTCACTGTTAATGGAGTCCCCAAGACTGATGTCATCCTGAAGTAGAGAACTTCAACAGCGGGACTGACCACATCCTACAGCTCCTGTGTTTCCTCCTCCAACTTTTAAGACAAACCCACTTTATTTACATGCACACAGGACAAAACCACACTTAAGTTTTTATTATCAAGCATTATTTGACCAAAAAAACCCCACCAAACCCCAAAACTATTCAAACTCATGGAACAAAATGGAAGATGCCCTCACCTCAAACTCTGTCAATCAAATGATGGAAAATTCTCCTGTTCCTGAGCACTTGGTAAGGAACAGGCACAGCAATATTTTATTTTTTCAGACACGGAAATGGTTCCAGCAACACCTCAAGCACTTCACTACAAAGTCCTACTAGGTAAGTAAGCACTGCATTATTTAGGGCCCCTCTAAGCAAGGCAAATGACTGAACTGAAAATACCAATGATTTCAGAAAGCTTTGTTTGGGAAACAGTTATCGCCAATTTAAGAGGATCAGAGATGAGCAGGACACTGCCTCTTTCAGTCACACATGCACAGCTGAGGGACAACAGAACATCTGGCTCAGCTTCTCCTCAAAAAGGCTGAAATGGATACACAGTGGTGTTTGTGAATAAACACAGAAAAAACCCAAAACAAACCAACAAAAAAACCCCAGCCAGCAGAGCAGAGGAGTTAGCGATGGGCAGGGAGAGCCCTGGGACATCTCCTGGCACCTCCTGGCTCCACACAGGGCAGGAATAATGACATGTGGTCACCCCAGTAATCAAGAAAAGTGGCATATTTGGCCACCTGGACCAAAAGGCAGCTCATGGTCTAGAGGCACAGTGGTATTATTTCCTGCGACTGTTCCAAGGGCTGCATTTAACCTCTGGGAAGTGATATAAATAGATGGGATGTTTTCCAGAGGGAAGGGTGTTAGTGGTCAGTTTCACCCAAACACTGCCAAAGAAATATTTTCAGGTCCAGCATCCAAGTCCTCCCTTCAGCTGACAGGTTTTAATTGCTTCTAGAAGAATTAAAAAGTGACTTCTCTAGCAAATATTTAATGCTCCCTTTCACTAGAACACAAATCAAGAATTTAACATGCTCATAGTCATTTCTCTTGAGCAATATATTTTTTGCTATTATTTACCATGCAATAAAGCTGATTACAGAGAAGCTAATCCATGTAGACTTTGCAAAGAGAACAATTTACACGTGTTTTGCTGCTTAGAAAACTTGAAATTTGATAGAATTTTTAATTGTGTTTTTGGATACTGGGTCCAAACAGTTACTTTATCACCTTAGGAATATATTCAGATCTTGCTTTATTACAGCACAAGACCATCAAACTTCAATCAATGTTTGAGTGCTTTGAATAATTAAATAGAAAGCAAAACCAAAAGGGTTTTCAAAGACATCTGCCCACTGGACTTGGTAGTCATTTCCACAAATGCATCATTTTATCAGCTATTTAACTGAAAATACAGGATGCAGCTTCCCAGACAATCACAGTTGCTGTACACATATGGTCCCAATTAAAGCAAGAAAACCAGTTTACTCCTGTAAAACACTTCCTAGCAGCAGCTGCCAATCACCTGAGCACCTATTAAAAAGGTGGTAACTGTGAACCTGTTTTCCACTCAGGATTCTTATGCCTTTGAAACTGTGTTGTTATTATTATCCAAAAGAGAAACCTTTACTGACCTTATTAGCAGAAGAGAAGATAAAGCCACTTGTTACTTGAAGGCTTTCATTCAAAGACCACCTACAGTGGGACTTAAGAAATCATCTTCACAACAAAAATTGCAGAGTATGGTTTTTGGCTTTTTTTAAGAGCAGCATGGATTGGGCTGACAGTTACTGGAAAAAAAATTAAAAACAGCACCATGAAGTTTTGTTTTCCCACCTGAGTCCGACTGGTATTTAAAGTGGCAAATGGAAACATTTTACTTCAACCTTTCAGCATCAGCAATAGAAAAAAAACCCAGGTTTTTTTGTTAATTACTATGTGCATTTCTGTTTGTTGAAAAAATAATGAATTTTTACCTACGAATTTCTAAAATTATTTCAAGTGAATTCCAACACCCCCTATCCAAAGCACAAGGATAAACAAAGCCTAAACTAAAGAGATATTAACAGGAATTCAGGATTATCTCAGCACATTCTGCAATGAGTCAGCCCAGACTGATTTTACTCTTATCTGTCTTCTAGTGCCCACTGAAGGCATTTCCAAAATAAAACCAGGGTTACTTCTATGTTTTAGTACAAACATTACTCAAAAACAAATGCACACCCTTGTTCACCAGCATTCCCCTTCCTCAGGGGGCTGGACAGTGGCTTGTACAGGCTGAGTGCCAGGTCACCTTGCTAAAAATTGTACTGCTGTGTCCTCCTGGTCACCACCACAAGGTCACCTTCGAGATTTCCAGGAGTAGCTTCACACTCATGGCTTATATCCGTGCTAATATTACCGGGAATTTTTTGTTTGCTTCATTTTGGTTTGCTTCATTTTATTCTTGGGGAGTGTGTGTGTTGTTTTTTTGTTTGCTTGGATTTAGGAGCACAGGCAATTCTTTTTTTATGTTGCAAAGCTCCAATCAATATTTTTAGATTTACAATTTAAGAAGATTGCAAGTATCACTTGAGGAAATATAACCAAATATAATTTGGTTTGGTGAAACAAATATTTTTGGGTGACAAGGGGAAGAACCAGAACCATCCAGGGCATCAGGAATGAACCACTGCGGAAACTGTGTTTGAACAGAACCACAACAGCACAAGGTCAACATAAAGTTTTGTACTTCAGGGCTTAATCCAGCATATTAGACAAAACGAAATGGCAGAGTTTCATTCTATTTAGGACTTTTTCCAGAAAGGACACTGAAAAATTATAAAGCAAAACCTCCTTCTGATCTCTTCTTTTTAGTTAACAAATGCTACTCTGCATCCTGTGGAAATGGCACCTGACTGAGGGATCCAGTGACACCTGGTCCTTAGGAATCTACTGAGGTTGTTCCCTGCATCTGGGGCAGGTTTGGTCTGAAAGCTCATTTTTCTCCTTTTAATATTATCACCGTTTTGTATCATGAGATAGTAACAGTATTTAGCTCTTACGGTTAAGATAAACAACTGATTGATTTAAAGGTACTGAAAAGAATCCATCACTGCCACAAGTGACATTTTTAAAAACATTCTGCTCTCAGAGCTCCCTTGCCTGCCAGAACGATGCTAAACAGGTAATTTATAATGATGTGCAGCAGCAACAGTACAAGTAAATACAGGCATGAGACCTGAACAGATTCCCATTTCAAAACTGTCAAGTTTGATTTCTGGTTTTGTTCAAATGTTTGTCTTTTCCTCATCATGACATGTTTACCAAAGGGAAAGTAGTGGAGGCAACTGTAGGGTAACATGCTGGGAACCAATAAGTCTGAAAGATTTATAGGAAAAAAAACCCCAAACTATCATAATACTAACACTGAATGCTCTCTGTAGCAATACTAGTTAGCATGTAATTAGTGTGTACAATTAGTTGTTAGCAACCTTCCCAGTAGAGACAGCAAGAATTTTCCGGAGTTTCAGATTTCTTACAGGGTAGGGGAAAAAAAAAAGGCATTTGAATTTCAGGGCAGAGTTTGCATTAAGCTGTCAGTTTTATCATGGTAATCTGGAGCCAGAAACATTCATGTATTCAATCCACTCTAAAATTCAGAAGGACATTTCCTGGTTTTTCGTAGGTTTCACTTTCAGTCTCCATTAAACTTCTCCATACATCCTTCTCTGACATATTTAATCTCAACACAAGAGGGAATCTTCCAGAAAGACAGGAGATTTTGCAATGTGAGGAAAAAAGGAAGCCTACAACTATGCACTCACGATAAACCCGATTAAACAAATCCAGTTAAAATCTCATTCCTTTGTGGATAATCACAGACCTCTACACAGATGCAAATTGTTTTCCAGTTATGCTGCAAACCCCCTCCTTCTGGGACTTTCCAATTTATGTCAATGTGTAATTAGCAAATGAATTGCTCTGCAGATTGCATTCAGTATTCTTTTCCTTTTCTTTTCTTAATTCCCCAACTAACATAACCTTCCCCCCTCTCCACTTCCAAAACTCTCAAAATCATCTTCAACTTGTGGATTCTCAACAAAATCAGCTTCACATCATAAAAAGTAATGAGAACTGGCAGCTGGCCAACAAATGACTTGGCAAAGGTAATCATCTCCCAGCACCCATAACCCAGCACAAGAAAACTGTCGGTGAGTTCAGGATAAATACGAGCACCAACACTTGACATGTTCAGTTGGTCACTGTGTAATCAAATTTTACCCTTCCTTCCTCTACTGCCCCATCCCTGGAAATGTTCAAGGCCAGGTTGGATGGGGCTTGGAGCAAACTGGGAGAGTGGAAGGTGTCCCTGCCCATGGTAGGGGGTGGGAACTGGATGATCTTTAATATCCCTTACAATCCAAACCATTCTATGACCGATGACACACAATTCATACGCTGAAACACAATCAGTACCTTTACAATGTTGTTTTCCAGTACCTTTTTAAGACTGCATCAGTTCCAACAAATGCAAATTACTGCCAGTTGATCCTGTTTAGGAATTCCCAGATAAACCATTTTGGAAACCATTCCTACAAGGGTTATGCAGGTCACCTGTATGATGCACGAGCAAACACTTCCTTTAACTCAAATGGGATATTCTACCTTTCACTCTGAAGCCACGCTGTACCCTGGGAAGAGCCCTGAAGTACTTACGGTTGTATTTTGGTTATTTTTCATGCATCTCCTCCCTTTAAATACAGCACAACACTCACTGGAGGTGATAAAAGACCTTTATCTTCCCAAATTTCAACACAAAGAACATCTTGCCTTATAAGACAGCTCCTACATCACCCTGGCCAACTTGCCAGGAGACAATCTGTCCACTTAATATTGGCCAGGGTTCCTCCTCACTGCACCACCTCAGCCTTAAACATCCACTACAGCTTCTCACAGGATCATAAAGCTTGGAAAAGACCTCTAAGATAGAGTCCAACCATTGACCCAGCAGTGACACACCAGAATTACCCCTGGACACAGCCACCAGTGCCAAACACCTCTGAGCCCCTTGAGTTTCAAGAGCATCAGAACAGAGAGGCACCTGTTGCAGTCCAGAACTTCTGATGAGAAGATAAAAAGGCAAGGGAGAGAATTTAAAAAAACCCTCAAAAGGTCAAAGATTAATTCCAAAAATCCCCATGAAATACATACTTGAAGTGTTTTCCCTGAAATGCTTCACTTTACACTGCATTCATCAAATTGTTAATGTGTCTCTTTAACCAATTTTAGTTGAAAGAAGTCCCATAAGCCCATTTTTAAAAATTTTAAGGGTTTTGTGAAGGTTTAATGAGACACTTTATAATTGTATCTTTCTCTCCAGGTGGTAAATGTTAGACCTTTCTTTGTGCTTGGCTGAAGCAAGTATATAAATGATTAAATATTTTCTAGGAATGTGTCACTATTGACCTCTCTTCTGCAGAATGCCTCTATCCGACTATCACCAGGAAATATTGCCAACTTCACAGTTCAAGCAAACCTCACGCTGCAAACCAGTTTCAAAATCTACACCCACCATCCTGGGCTTTACCAAAGCTGGACCTGCTGCAGCAACACCAGGAGGCCACAGAAATGCTCTGAGAGCTGGAGAAACTCTGGTATGGAGACAGACAAATGGCTGGGGGTGTTCACCTGGAGAAAAAAAGGCTCTGGGGAGACCTTAGAGCCACTTCCAGGGCCTGAAGGGGCCCTAAGAAAGCAGGAGAGGGATTTGGCATGAGGGATGGAGGGACAGGATAAGGGGGAATGACTTCAAACTGACAGAGGGCAAGGTTAGACAGGGTATCAGTAAGAAATTCTTCTCTGTGAGGGTGGTGCGGCCCTGGCACAGGTTGCCAAGAGAAGCTGTAGCTGCCCCATCCCTGGAAGTGTCCAAGGCCAGGTTGGAGAGGGTTTGAAGCAGCCAGGTCTAGTGGAAGGTGTTGGAATGAGATGATCTTTAAGGTCCCTTCCAATCCAAACCATTCTGTGATCCTATGAAAGCTTTCCTGTAATTAGATCCCTGGTAACCACATGTACGTGCACTCCTGGGTAACGAATGCAAGTATGTAAATATTCAGGCATGAAAATACAAGACAGCTTTTGTGGACAGAAATAAAGCAGCACTGTCTGCCAATTGTTAAATGCACGCTCAGAATGACTTTGTATAAAATTTGTATCTTTTTAAAAAAATTCTTTGCTAACGCCACTTCAAAAAACCACACCTGGATTCTTCTACACGTGTCCACTGTAACAGCACCTTTGTGGCAGAAATTCTTTATGCTGATTATGAGGATTGAAACTGATTTATCTACCCCAAAGTGTTCTCAAAGGCAGGAGCTCATCCTCAAGAGCTGGAAGCACATCCCTCCCTCTGGCTCCCAGAGGCCAGGGGAGGAGTTCCATACTCCAAGGGGACGGCCAAGCTTTGCAAATCATCAAATAAACAAGAAAGTTTCAAATTTTACTGCTGATTACAGCAGGCCAGGAAACAGCAAGATTAGTTTTACTGCCAATTCCGCTGGGAATCCTGGAGGACAAGTCAGGAAGCAGAGAGCTGCGGGGGTGGGGGAGAGCGTGGCAGTGAATAAAAATCAATACTTCACTTGCTACCAGGAAAATAAGGTTTGCAACAGTGGCAGCAAACAACTGGCCAGTTACACAGCAGAGAGGACTCGACTTTAAACAATATCATCAATATACAAACTGTAACTCCAGGCTGAGGTTCATGAAATATTTGCTTCCTACAAACCTGTCCTGAAATTTTAGAAACATTTTAAAAGTTACATACATATTAGACTTTTGATAGATCAGGCATCCATTATTTGGGGCTGCTCCTTTGTACAAAACAGGCCTTGCAGTGTCTTATTTTCCCATCTGTCAGGCTTTAAATATATTAATAAACATTCAGAATAGAGTAATAGCTTATTGAAAAAATAAATAAAGAAAAAAATCTCATTTCAAACCCCCTGACACCCTTAGAATCCAAGTCTACTATGTATTTATTCAGCTTTAACTCGCAATAAATTTTCTAGATAATAGAATTCTCGTTTCTAGTGCATCCAATCACTTCTAATAATTGGGTTCTTCTTTTTACAAATCACACTTTATTATCTTGTACAAAGAAAACAAGAAGTGGCACTTTGCAAGTGATCATTTTGATAACAGGCTGAATAAAGCCTACAAGCTTTAGAACCATACTTTCTCTGCTCATTTGGTTAAAGTTGGTATTTTTACTGCTAATATCTGTGTTACACAGCAGCAGCTGGCACTGAAAGGACTGGACCATATAGGACTCTCGGATTTTTTTTTTCTTGTCTTACAGCAAACATTCCAGAAATACAAAAAAAGGCCAAAATTATACCACAGCAGATCACGTGGAACATATTTTTACTCAGATCTATTTAGATGCTACTTATGCTTTCCATATTCATCCCATCCATGTCCATTTTACGCCTCAACCTCTCCAAGTAAAAATAAAGCAAGCTCCCCTCAAACTCCAGCAAAAGCAGAATTTATAGAAGATTAACATTTCCAACGTGAAACTCTTGAAAGTGTCTGTGATGACATGAAAGCACAAAAGGCTTCTTTCCTCTGTGCCTGCCTGCAGCTCTGGGAGTTCAGCAGAGAATTTAAACTCAGTGAGATGTCACCCTGCTAAGATGAGCACTGGAAACACAGCTTAGATCAGGAATATCCACTAGAACCGACTCATGGAGACTTAAGAGATGCTGCTGAATATTTCTGGGACATTTTTCCAGCCAGGTTTCCACTGCTGAGAGGCATGGGATGGTTTCCACTCCTCACCAGCAATCCAGATGTGATCTTTAAACATCTAAACACGCTTGGCCCGTTGTAGTTCTATCAGCCCTTCTCTTGTTTCAGCTTGGAAGATTCCACCCCTTTCTGGAAATAATTCTGAGCTGGGATAAGGGAACACACAAAACCACCCAAATGGGTGGGCAGAGATTCTCAGACTTCATCAGTGGAGCACAAACTGCCCAGCAGTGGTCAGGGCAGGTTGGGAGCCCATCACAGACACCAAAACTATTCCCTGTCCCACCACCAGCCTCTGCCTGGGCTCCACATCCCTCATGAGCCAGGATTTCACACTCTGCTCCGTCCCCCAAACAGGCTGGAGCACTCTGGCAGCTCTCTGCTCCTTCCCAGTCCTACATCCATCCACATTCCTCACTGCTCTCCCAGCAAAATATATCCCCCAGGCAGGGAGGAGAAAGAGGGATGAGCCACATTTTCCCCTTCTGATTCACGCAGTGGGCAAAACCTTAGGAAGAATGTAGATAATTAGACCTGTCTTTGCTTTTCCTAATCTTTTTTTTTAAAGAAAATGTTAACTCCTGTGGACAGAAACACTTCAAATACAATTCAAAGCAATCCATCCAAAATTCTCTGTTGGCTGGGCTTGAGTAATGGACAAATTCACCCTCCAAGTAATCATTTCCATACCCAGGATAGCCTGAAACTGGATTTTTAATTGAAAATGTAATATGGAGTCCCAACCAGAGTGGTCATTGCCAACAACTCAAACAATCAGCAGAAAACAGAAGTGCACTTGCTTATAGAGAGAATAGCTAAGATTTGACATAAATCTAATAGCTAAGATTTGCCATATATAAAAACTGTGGGGCAGGTCTAACCTGCAACCATTTTCATGTCGGAATGGTAACTTTTACATGACAGTCAAACTCATAAATTACATGTTCCACGATGGGAAAATGAGCCTCCCACAGTCAAACCTATCTGTGAGGGCAACAAGAACGTCCTTCACAACAACGACCAAGTCATGGAGTTTCATTTCTCTAGGCCTTTTGCCTTCACAGCATTTCAGTTTTCATCCCTTTAAAGAAATAAAAATGGACCCGTTATCCAGAGGCTTATTTGGAATGTTCAGCTTAAACTCTGAAAGCTGAAGCGTGGCATCGATCACACCGCATTTTACTGATTATGTCAGAAAATGTTATTTGCATTTCTGAATACTGAATTAACAAAATGTAGGTCAACTTTGTTGGGTTGGTTTTTTTTTTTTTTTAAAAAGGCATGTAAAACTTCTGAACACTTTAGTTAAATCACTGCATTGAAACCAATATGAATTTGAGGTGACAACAAGCACTGTGAAGAAACGATCACACTGCAGGTTACAGACACTGACTGAATATTTGATATTCAGGCAAATTATCATTCCCATTACTGCACTTCAGCCTGTTAACTGCGACCCTAAATCAAATCTTGGGTTACTACAGGTTACTACAGTCTCCCTGGAACACAAAACCTACTGTATGGCTACTCTGGTTTCATATAACAACTATGTCATTAGTTAATGATTTAAAATTTTACCCTTTGCGAGCGATTCACATTCCACTGGACTGCTGGAGTGGTTTCCACATCTTTTTTTTTTCCCCCCTTTAAATGCTACTTTAGCGTTAAAATTCTGAAGTCAATATTATAAAAATCTGTTGAGACAATGTCTCAGGATCATTAACATATGTTCAAGTGTTTGAGTACTCTGAATCCTGGTGATGTAATGGCAAAAAAGTACATTCAAAGTATTTTCAGCTATATTCAAAATGTTTTTTTTTTATTGAAGACACAATTAAAGACACTTATTTTGGCTTTTAACTTGAGATCTTCAGAACTCCTTATTTAAAATTATAATGAGTATTGGTCTCATTGCTGTTTTTTCCAACTCTATTTGAAAGAAAAGAAGGCAAAAAAGTTTGTGAAAACATCCTCAGGGACTCGCACTGTGATTTAAAAAAAAAAAAAACTCTAATGGTTCAGGTTGCACTGGGAACCTTTTTCATGTAATTTATTGTAGAAGACAATTCACATCTGTAGGGACACTAAAACATTCTGTTACTCTAAATAACTGAAAACAGACACTCAGCTGACAGGCAAATTTTATAGAAGTCGGGAAAGATGTATCTGAAGAGAGAAAACAAAACACCACAGCCTGAAGCAGGTACCTGAAGGACTGGACTATTTTTCACTACTATTTAACTAGGCACATGGAAACAGCCAAGAATTTGCATCATTTATGAGGATCAAATGAATGCAGGTAGGTAAAAAAGGGAAATTCACTTCTTTGGACTGAATGCCTGTTGCCCATCCATGACCACGCTCTCAACGTGACACTCAGAGCAGCTCTGCCAGCACTGCTCAGCTTTCTGTACATTTAACCACACACTTTTTACATTAGGGGTCTCTGAGTAATAAGAATTAATAAGAATTAATAACAATAAAAAAATAAAATAACCAGCTGATTTTATCTGTACTGACTGATAAGAGATCCAGACTTCCAGTTCTTCTTCGTACTTTTTATTTGTATTTTTTCTTAGTTGCTCACATTTACCCCTGATAAAACAAACCTCTTTTCACATACATAGGTCTCCATTTTAGTTTCAAGTTTGTTAATGTTCCCAATTTCCAGATGTGCCAGATGACCACAACATAAAATATTTCTGCGAAGAACTACTATTTTCGTTACTTAAAAAACTAACAGGGAATTGAATTCTCTGTGAATTTAGTTTTCAAAGTATTTCCAGGCACCTACGTATCACTTCCAGTTGGGAGAACCTAAGTTTCTATTTCCCAGAACTAATTTAACAACACAGACAGGGACCAAAATCCTCCAGCAGCATGAACACCACAGGCATTTGAGAACATTACAATAATAATAATAATAAAATATGATTGTAGCAAACCTTCCATGCTCAGCTTTCATTTTGACAGACAACTAAATCCAGTGCACCACCGTGTGGCAACATATTAAGGAATGGTTCACATACCAAGACCTGGTTTTTTCCACCTTCGAAATTTTTTGCTATTTGTTAAAAAATAAACGTTAACAAATCCCATTAGTGTTTATAAGATCCCCCTTAACAAGTTGCCACAGCTTCACTTATCTCAAAAGGTACTTTTTTAATACACCTGGACTAGCAAGAAAATGCTTGAGCATTTTTATTTGTAAAGCACAGTATTTACCTAAAAACAGAACTGCCCCAGGACCAGAGAAGCAGCTCTGTTTCTTGCCAACCTCACTCCCTCGCACAGGAGAAATTTGGCATAAGCCTGTACTGCACATCGAATTCCTTTTAAAACATAAGTACATTTGAAAAAATAAATCAAACTAAACGCTGGTCTCACATCTGATTAAAAGCTTAAAAAATCTTGGGAAAAAATCAAAACCTTGAAGGTATACACATGCATTATTTAGCAACTGCTCAGTTACTGTGGACCTGCCTCTCTCCAGCTTAACAACAAGAAAATAAATTCTTTTTTTTTCCACGAGAAACACCAACACAACGTCTCAAAAACCCTAAGAAAACCCTGATTCCCAAAGCCACCACATGCTTAGTACCCTGGAATTTATTTCTGCAGCCAAACGCTAAACTCAGAGGAAAAAAACCCCAGCTTTTCATTAAACTGGACAGCCTTGGCTCACACAGCACAGCGCTGCCGTATTTCACCGTATCACAAAATTCCAGCATTCAGGCTCAGCTGATTGTGGATTTCACGAAACAAAGAGTTAATTCATTATGCCTTAACATATTTGCGAGCCATTTTGTACCAATACACTCAGCTCAACCTGAATTAGCAGCAAGGACTCACTTAGCACCAGCCTCCTGCTCGGAGCCTTATCTGGATTCCCTATCTCCGCTCCGGGCTCTCTCTCTCGCAGCTCAGCGGACCCAAAGGCTCTGCTAAAACCGCTCCGAAATCTGACATAAAACTGGGTGATGCCTTGTGCAGCCACGCCAGGGAGGCAGGAAGAGCCACGGGTTTGCACAACCTCCGTACCTCGAGCACTGGGAAAACCTGTAGTGGAAGAGGTTGGAGCAAGCAGCACTCTCCTTCCAGAGCCCAGGAGCGAGAGATCCGCAGTTCTCCTGCCGCAAAAGTTGCTCTGGAGTGATTTGAGAGTCTCACCACAGAGCTCATCGTCAATCCAGTGCATGCACTGTAACCACATTAAAAAAAAAAAACCCCACACATAAACCCGAAAGAAAGAGAGAATTCACCTCCTGTTTGAAGATGACGCTGGAGTTTCCTCATCTCCAACTCCAGCACCCCTCCTTCCCCTCTCCCCCAGCCCAGCCCTGCTCACACAACACGAAGCCTGAAAAGCTCCTTCTCTGCAACGAAGACCATCACGATTTTCTGCCCAAGACAAACCAATAGCAAGAACACAATGCACATTATGCAAGTTACTGCAGAGTTATGCAAGTTAGATGCATATTTTCGCTCGCTCTGCTGAGGACTCTGAAGCCACTTGTTTGATGTGGATGCCTACTCTTATTCCGAGCTGTCAAATCTTCCTCTGCTTGTCTCAACTGGCTTTTTTACACTAAAATTTCAACCAGCTGCTACGGATGTTAACGAAGCCCTTCCATTACATACAATAATACAGGCCATTAAAACCACAACATCTGAGCACAGTCTCACATATGCCTACCCCAAACCAGGTCTCAGGGAGACACAGTAGGCAGGGCACAGCACCTTATTCACTGTAGATACCCCACGTTCCACATTGCCAAAACAGAGGAAAGCATCAGAAATCTCCTGAGCCAAACCAGGCCTCGTGGTGGAAGTACCACTTCACAAGCAAAAGGAATTAAAGAGTTACATGAACACTCCTATGCTGAAAATAAGTAATTTTTTGTTCAAACACCCCCCAAATCTGATGGCTTTTTTTTTTTAAATTTAATCTACCTCCATACTTCTGCAGTCAGCACTAGAGAAGTGAGAAGACAGATTTCACATATGGCCTTACAGTCAAAAGTAACTGGGAGCAACTTTTCCAACAATATAGGACCCCTCACTATTTTCAAGATGAGCCACACAAAAATGGAAGCTTTCTGGACACTAAACCCATCCATTTCAGGGGGAAATATATCAATCTACCATTTTTAGACAACCACTCAAGAGATCTGACCGTACCAACCAGGGAACAGGGACATAACTCTTTATTTCTAATCTCTGCCCTTTCCCCCCTATTTATCAGCATTGCCTGTAACAAAGCATAAAACTGACATCCAAATAACTTCCCAAACCTATGAACAAGCCCCCAGAACCTGAACCCTCCTGTTCACCACCAGACACAAGGACACAACCACTTACAGCCCCAAGACTGCTCCAAGATTCCGAAAGCAAACAAGGTTAAGGGCACTCGTCAACATCCAGACTTTTAAGAGAAGCAGCTCCTTCGGCCAGGCTGGATTCATCTCATTTGGGAGCAAAACCCAATCCAAGTGTGATGCCTTACGCAAGCAACAACTATTTATCTAGGCAGTAAATAGAGCCCGCTTTTACAAGTAGCCCGTGTCTCTTTCTGAGAAGCACAAGTAACCTCCAACAAACCTGGAAGCTGCACAGATTCTGAAATGTGAGGCAGGGAGGAATATAGAAAAGAAATCTGGAAATTGTTTTCTTAAGGGAAAAAAAAAAGGAGAGGGGAGAAGAATTTAAAATCTTTACAGCGGATATTTCAAAACCTTCCAACACACCCAGCACAGGTATCCCTCCCCTGGAGCAGGGCACTAACTGCACAGTGACCACCTTATCAAGTTACCTCCCCAAACCTCGGGGAACAAGAGTATTTAATTTAAGTGACTGATGAAATTCGGTATTTAAACACTTCTAACAAGTTCTCAGCTGTATCCACCAAGCCGTTTCAGAGACCTTCATGCAAATCCCTTCACCCCAAAAAAAAAAAAAAAACCAAAAAAACCAGCCCAAACCCAACAAGCCCTCCTCTATGCCCAGCAGCCTAGAGAGAATTATACGGTCACTGAAGAATGTGAGTTTTTACTACGTGCATTTTTAAGCATAGGAAAAAAAAAACAACAAACCATGGAGAAAGAGAGAAAGCAGCTCACCTTTATCCTGAGTGCAGGACAGGATCTCCTCCTCTTTGGGGTTAGTCACCTGGGTGATAATGGACGGGTTGTCCATGGAAACAGAGTGAGATTCCACCTGGCTATTTCCCTCTCAGAGGCAGGCTTGTGTGCGGGGAGGGGGGGGTTGGTGGG